>NIJG01000028.1:123636-142763 GCA_002201625.1 Euglossa dilemma | reverse complement strand
TACCTATCTCTCTCCGAGCATCTCTCTCGCGTACTTGCCAACTCGATTATATTCTTCCACCCTACGAGAATCGTAGGAACATCGCGATCGATCTATAATAACGCTAATGAGAGATCTTCTTACAGAGATATTTGTCAAGACTGTTATCGGAAATCGTTCCGTCAGAGGATATTAATTTATCGCTGACCGACGATTAGAGGAATGGGAATAGGAACGCGAAGCAAAGGCTAAGGTGAAAACGATACCACGGAGAGTCGCGAAATATCGAGGAAACTCCTCGGGATAAACCACCCCGTGAAAGGCGGTTGAAGAAGGATCGCTTGGAAAGAGAACGAATGAAAAGAAGCTGCGTGAGAAGAAGAGGGAAGCCGAGGAGGGAAAGGTGGTTGAACAGGCTGGGAAATAATGCAGGCCGAAGGAGGAAAGGGGAGGAATTGGCGAGAAGATACGCGCGTTTTACCTGGCTGCGATGCACGCGAATGCATTTCCACCCCTATTCATCGTCGCGACGGTGGTGGCTGCTGTGACCCACTTCCGTCTCCGGGAATAAACGGCGCACCACCCACGCACCGGGATCCTCTCCGAGTTTCGTTCCGACACCCAGACGACCATCCACTTCATCCAGCGAGAATACCTATCCACCGGGGGGTTCCTCCCCGAAAACTCTAGATCGCGATGGCCGACGAAAACTCTTAGGAAAGAAGATCGGAAAACGCGAGACGCGCGGGAGGAATAGATGGAGGATAGCGGCGATGGAATGGTCTCGGCTCGATTGGAAAACCTCCGTCGGATAACATTCCGTGGATTTTAAGGGGAATATCATAGATGCCGAGGATCGCGCGAGCCCGGGAAGAAAGCGAGGCTCGAAAAGCACGGTAAAAGCAGAAAGTGGAACAGCGGTCGGATTGAAAGGCTCGTTCGGAAACTAACAGACGTTTATGAGACAGTGGAATCCGAGGAACGAGCGGTATCTGGTGGTCGGGGCCTGGGTATCGAGCAACCGTGAGCCGCCCACGCGGCCGCGATGCGATCGCAGGCAAATTGAAGCGACTGATAGGGCAAACTGTCGCTCGCGATCGCTCCCCTTCCGCGATCCGGGACAACCCAACGCTCAAGGCTTCTCGCAAATCGGCCGGCTTTTAATCTCGCCTCTGCTTTAACTTTTATTACAGTACCGGCCATTCCGCGGATCCCTAGTTCGAGTAATTAAACCGTTGGCGAAATAAGAGAGCGAGGAGCGCCGTTAGTCGGCGATTATCGTTCGCGTGGCAGGGCCACGATATCGGACAAACGCGCCGCTTGTGTCGGAGTTATAGACAGTGACACGAGGAAAAGGACCGCGAGGTTGCGTTACCGCGCGTAATACGCGAGGACCTCCTTTTCTTTACAGTTTACAGGTCTATTCGACCAACGGAGCAGCAAGCACGTGTTCGCTCACCCTTCTATTTATAAAGCCGCTTTATATCGGGACCACGCGCGAGTACCGCTGTACCAGTCTCATTACCGGTAAATATATTTTTCTCGCAAATCCGTGCCCCCGATTAAACGCGTCGTCGATCACTAAGTCGACGATCAGTCCGTTCCGAGACGCTGCAACGTACGCGAGTTCATCGAATGTTAAAATTCCAACTGCTCTTTGCTATTCTAATCCGACGTAAATCGTCCATGCTCGTTTCGATTTTAACATCGTGTACACGCCACACGGTCAAGATCATCTCCGAGATCTCGGTGTTTCACTCGCAGCGCGTAATATATCCACGTCCGATCCGATCATATCGCGGCGGAAACAATTAGAACATTTCAACAGCCACGCACCTTGACCGATTTATTAAGGCTGTAATCGGAAAAATCTACAAGTTAATACCGTTTCATTCGAGAAAAACGAGGTTACCCGCGAATTTCGGAATCTCGAAGAATTCGTCGCATCTTCCTTCTCGGTAATATAAGAAAATGAAGATGAGGAATCGCGGGGCGGAACGAAGCAATTCGAATTGGATTTTCTTTGGGATTTTTCCGCGCGGATCTTTGTGGAGTAGGTAAGATGGTTGGGTCCGGGGAATCGGAAGCGAGATCGGTGGAAAAAGGCGGGTTGGAGGGGGCGAGGGGAAGGAGTGCTGGAGCGAGGCTGGAACGTGGATCGGTGGCCGAATCGGCTGAGTTTGCCGGATGCCCGAACCTGTCTCCTCGACCGGCACGCACGGCGCTTCATCGAGGCTCCGTCACGCGTGGAAGTCGTTTACCCCTCGGAGTTATTTGGCCCCTTCGTAGCGAGCAACGCTCCGACCAACACGCTCCAACCGGACGACGAAGAGTGACACAACACGGGGACCGGGGACGGGAAACCGGCAGCATCGGAGCGAAAGAGAAATCGACTGTTTATTGCCAGGCAGACGAGCCGGCCCGCAGAGGAAGTCGCGAGGGGAGGATAGAAATTTGTCGGCCAACGATAAGAATATCGTTTCCTCGGGGTGTCTTCGTCTTCTGCCTCTCCAATTCCGCTAATTGCCACGGTAACCAACCTCCGGCTACGGAAAATCTCATTCCGAACGTTCGTGAATTTATCCGCTAGTATCGCGTCCTCCACCAGTTTCGGTAATTTCGTTTTATCGAACTCGGAAAGTGGGTCCCAAAATTTGATTACACGCCAAACTCTATTTACCAAGAAAAGAAAAAAAAAACGAACGATGGATTATCCAAGGGCCCGCGATGGCGCCAGTGTAGCTAGAAGGTCTAATCTACATCCACGCTTTTTCCTATTCCTGCATCCGCTCCATCCGCTCGATTCGAGATCCAGCTATGCAGCGACTTCCGGACGATCCGTCTGGCGCGAGAAGAAAAAAAGGGGACGAAGAAAAAAGCGGAAAATAAGGCGGAATATAGGAAAGAAGGTGGCGAGGACAGGGGCTCAGCTGATATCTAACGCATGCGTGTCGGCGATGCGGCGATCGCGGCTGCGAGAGGGAGAGGGGCGCGCGAGGTGGGTAAATGGGTGGAAGGAAGGAAACAGCAGCGGGAAGGAGGAAGAAAAGAGAGGAGGAAAGAAAAACGAGGCGAAGGAACAGGCAGAAAAAACCGGGCGACAGGGGGCCGGGGAGGGGACCGCGGGGACCGACGCGGAGATGCGACACACGTGCCAGGGACACGCGTGCGTGTGTAGCCGTGGAGGGAGAGAGAGAGAGAGAGAGAGAGAATGAGGCGGAGGAAGGAGTGGAGGGGGAAGGAACGAGGAGTCGGCGTGCGTGGAAGAGAGACGAAGGCAACGAGTGGAAGATAAGGAGAAAAAAGCGAGGTAAAAAAGAGGAACATGTGGATGACCGAGAGAAAAAGCGGCTGGAAAAGGAAGGAAAGCAGGGGGAGGGCGAAGAAAAGAGAAGGAGCAGCTCGGAGGTGGAAAAAAATGGGAAAGGTAGAGAAGGTGGAAAAGGAAAGGGAGAAAGAGAGAGAGAGAGACGGAGAGAGTGTCGGACGAGCGGCGAGAGCACATTGTACGAGAGCGCGCAGCCACGCGATTTTAGGCGTTCTACTCTCCCTCCTACGGCCGCTTCACGAGGGTCCCCCTTTCGGCTGCCGAAAACGACGTCGAGGAGACCTTCGTATGGCAACTCGCCCGCCGACGGCGACGCCGAGACGTATTCCGCATACGTAAACCCGTGTCTCTACTCTCNAGACCTTCGTATGGCAACTCGCCCGCCGACGGCGACGCCGAGACGTATTCCGCATACGTAAACCCGTGTCTCTACTCTCGAGCACCGACGAATCCGCTCGCGTCTCACGAAATTTCGAAGAAACCTCGATCCGCCGCCGAAACCGACAACCCAGAGGTGTCTTCGAGTTCGACACACGCCTCTGCAAACTGATTTACGACGCGACACCCGTACGCTTTTCGAATTTTCCACCGACGTCCCCGTCGGCTCGCGTGAAAACGGAAAACCTCGTTATCAGACCAATCTTTCCTCTACCTCCTACCCTTTTTGTTTCTTTTTCGTCGAGTTTCGGATAAAGGAAAGACTCTGCGTTTTCTTTTTCTCTGTTTCCCGTACAGGAGGATCTGAAGAACGGAGGTTTTCTCGCGAGGAAAGCGGCCATGGAACGGAGCGCGGTTTCCATCCTGGAAAGGGTGGACCGTGTGTATTTTCAGCGCGAACGTTCCGTCGGAACAACTTTGTTCGTTCAACTTTTGCGCGCCGCTCGGCTCCTCGGTGGAACTTTTTTTAACTGCGTGGGACGGCATCACGCGGCAACTCTTTCGCGACACGCGCGTTCGCGCCGCGAAATTCGCGTGGGCTTTTTTCGCGCGAGCCGAGCCGCGGAATTGTTTTCCGTTTCGCTTTCCGTGTCTCGGTCCTTTTTCCACCGACCGAGGAACTTTCTATCCAGCCGATAAACCCAGCGTCGTCCCGGATAACCGCCTTCCAAAAACCTCCGCGTCCACGTGATTCTTTATAGCCCTAGAAGTAGGCCAATTTCGCGTCGGCCGTTTATTTTCGACCTCCTCCTCGCGTACGCGCTTCTTTCCCGCCGCTTTTGACGAACATGACGAATGTGCAACGTTGTACGTAAATAAACGACCTACCGGTCCGAAGGAGAAAAACTTTCGGCTCGTAAAAATATCACGGAAACGCGGGCGTCGGATCGGTTTTCTCGGAAAACTCCGAGGCGAGACGACGCCCGACCAATTTTCCGCCCAACTTCCCGAAACGCTCGAAATAGCCGCGATATCCGCGAGTTTCGACGTCCGAGGAGAAAACCGAGGTGAAAACCGAGGAAGAAAAACGCGTAAAAGAGTGGAAGAGAGAGAAGAAATATGGAAAAGTCGGATCAAAGACATTCGTCGATGCTCGACGGTTTTGTGAACGGGCAAAGAACGGTCGGTGATAAATAACTCGGAGAGATCGCCTCTGCCCGACGAAATATCGATGCTTCTCGATTTCTATTTTAAGATCGTTACGTTTTTCGCGATTTCTCTCCGCTCGGTTCTTTCGAATTCGACGAGCTGCTCGCGCGGTTTCGAGACGTCGCGCGAGAGTCGCGGGTCGCGGCTTAATTGCTTCTCTTGGCTAACGGTCGAAGGGTTTTCCACGTCACCGCGATAAGTGGCTAGATCAAAAGTATTTAACTTGTCCGCGTTTATAAGCGTGCCGTCAGGCTGTTTCGACCATGGCCTTAATCGCGATGTGTACCGATATGCACGCACCACACGCATCACCTTTTTCCGTCCGCGCCGCGCGCAGCGACGCGAAACAAAAGCGTTATCGCGCGTCCGCCGCGACGCCCAGGCCTTTTTCCTTCGCGGACCAATTCCGTTTTCCCATCGGAAATACACCGATACCCACCAGCGGGCCTTTTAAATCTCCACGCGTTCTTTTAGCGATCTTTCTCTCTTTCTTTCTGCCTCTCCCTCTCTCTTATCGTTATCGCGCCAGTCACGATTCTCGCGTCGGTACGAGCGAGTTTTTTTCGCCGGTTCGATGCGACCGTCGCACAAATTGGGCCACGTTTAACTGGCAATCGACGACGACGCCGAGCACGACGACGTCGAGCACGGCGACGACCAAGACGGCGATGACGGCGGCGACGACCAAACGAGTAAACGATTTGTCCTAGCCGTTTATTAGCCGGGAGTTAAAGGTCTCCGTGGAAGGAAAATCGCGAGTGCAAAATACGCGCTTGACCTTAGCCAGTCATCGGTCCGCGAGGTCGCCGGATCAATCGGCGAAGAGAAAAACAAGAATCGCCGGCCAGCAGCTCCACTTTGCATCACCGCGACGCGCGAGGCCTTATCTTCGCTTGCGCTGTGAAATAAGAAAGTTTCCATTCGGGTTCATAATCCACCAAAGATTACGCCGTTCAATGCCAGTCGAAATGCGCCACGGGGGCCGGGATTTTTCGTCGAAACCCGAGGAAACCGTGGAAACGTCGCGACGCCGGGATCCCTCGCGTCCGAAGCCATCGGATCTCGCTGCGAGCGAATCGCTTCGACGATCCAGTTTCCACCCATGGCCGCCGTCGTTTTCCACGGCTCTCGGTCGTTCCCGCGTGGTCCAAAATTAGCGAATTCGAAACGGATCAGCCCGCTATTACGACACGAACTTCTAATTATTTGTCGATCGGCGACGACATCGACGCAATAAAAATAACCACGGGATTCGATAAAAGCGTCCAAGTTTAGTCTGGCTCGGTGATCGGAGGACGGGTCAAGAAATTCGAAAGAAGACCAACCGACACGAATCCGCTTCGACCCCTCCTCCTCTAGACGTTTCCGTTAATTCGGAAAACGTCGCGACGGCGAAAGGAACTGTACAGCTGATACGGGTGTGTCGGTCGGGAACTTTGTAAACCTAAACCACGATTATCGATACGAATACGGTATAACGGTCCTTGGTTCGCGTTTCACTGCATAACGTTACGCGTTTGTAAATTTATTTACTCGTTCGACGTTAACGTACCACGACCTACTTACGCGACGCGAGTCCGAGACGAATTACATTTCGTTGCTCTTACTTTTACGTTCTCCTCTCCGACGAATCACTCTCCGTCATGGGTAAATAAACAAACAAATAAGCAAAGGAAATTTCACGCGAGAGCCAAAGCGAGGAGAGACGTTAATCAAAGGGTTAAAATTCTCCGGGAAATTAAAATCGTGCCCGATCTCGCGCGACTGTGAAAACGGAGCGTAGGAACGAATAACAGAACGAATTCGGTATTCCTCTCCGCGCTGTATAGCGCGAGGAACGAGCGAGCGAGTAACGACGATGTCAAAGCGAAGGCAATTGAACGATGCGCTAAAAAATATTGACCCAAATCGGGCCGGGCATCGATTCGCGAGACGCTGCCCTATCGTACAATGCACTTCCACCGCGTCGCCGTTCGTTCCCGGGGACGAAATAATCATCGAGATAACGAGCACTTCAAACACGTCGGTTTTTTACACCTCCGAACGTGATTGCTCCGATAAGATAAACCGATTCTGCAACATCGATCGCGCCGATGCGATGGAACCGCGTCGAACGTCGTTAGTCACTCGAGCCTCGGTTTTCCCTTTTTTCCACCCTCGTTATCTTTCCCCTCTGACGCGAGCGCGTCGCGTCGCGGCGCGATGAAAATGGGAATAATCGCGGGAAAGAACGAGGTCTGAAATTGAAAGAAGGAACGAGGCGACCGTGGGAATTAAGAGCAAGGGACATCCACGATGTCCGTGCCCTCGATTGCCGTATCGACTCGGCCGAGGACGAGGATGCACGCCCCAAGCCGCAGAACAACCTGACCGCAGAAAAACACTGGGAAAACGCGAAAGCGAAACCGATACTATTCCCGATTGTCCACGAAGAAATTCCACGAGCTTAGGGGATCAGGATCGGGGTCGGGGGCCGCAAGGAGCCGAAAGGGAAGAAGGAAAAGCGAGGACCAGGCCGGGTCCATGGGGCCCGCAGTATCCGGAGCACCATGCAGCACCGGCACGTTATGCGGTCGTTTAGATAGGAGCACGCTAAGATCGCGACCGAGCATGCTGGCAGCTAGAACGACGACTATCAAGGTAGTTAGCGTGGACAGAGACGTGACGTTGCCCGTTGCCTGTCGGAGTACTTTCATTGCTGTTATACAACCGCGGATCGAGCGACCGACCGCTGAAAGGAGAAATGGGAACACGCAGTGGTTCTCATGCGAACCACTCGCAACGCGATCGATCGCCTCTCCGACTTGCCACCGTTCCCGATGGATCCCTCCGGACCTTCCCGTTCCGATCCACCGTTCTTGCCACCGCTTTCCGCACCCTCGCCGATCCGTCTTCACCGAGACACGTCGCGGGAGAAAAATTCTCGGCATTCCACCGCGTTCACCCTTTCGAAATTCGTCTCAAGTTCCCATCGAGGAAAGATTCGAGAGTCTAGGACGAATTTTCATAGGGTCTCTCGCGAGTTCTTTGAATCTCGACGAAGAGACGAACGCAACAATGTCGCGTTGCGAAAGAACGAATCGGTAGTCAACGCAGCGGAGGTGGCTGGTGCAAACGATTCGCACGTGGAGCCGTCGTCGGGTCGACGACTTTATTTCGCCGCGGTGCGAACACGTGTAACCGTGTGCCTCGATCCACGTGGAGCCGGTTGATCGCGGATGATCGGAAGAAAAGGTCGTCGGTTTTGCAACGAGGCGAGAATTTCCGCCGGCGACGAGAGCGAACGAGAGAACGAGGAAGGAGTTCGATGGAAGAAATGGATCAAGCGGAGAAACGGAAGGCCTCCGCCGATTGAGTACCGTGCACAAGAGCAGAACGAAGGTGAGTTTTATCTCGCGGTGTTCTACCCAAGGCTTCGTGTAATCTCGGTCGCGGAGAAAGTGGAAAAGTGTATCACTGACTTCATTCCCTATATACACGGTGGCTCGGCGGCGTTTCGCTCGCGTTTCGCTCCAGTCCTCGCCGACTTCCACCTTCTGCCACGCTCCGAGTGCTAATCTTTTCGCCGCGCGGAAAGAATTCCCGAAGCGAGCGCGGCTTGATCTCCTTCTCTCTCTCCGCCGCGATGATAAACCTTCCTCCGACACGCGTGCGATTCCTCCTCGCCGCGGGCTTATTCCGACGCGCGAGAAAACCAGGCTCGCCGGGGAAATCGGTATTTTTAAAAAGACACTCCGGCGTCGACGGCGTCGGCGGCCGCGGCGGCGGGTTCCGCTCGTCGATAACGAATGCAGCAACGGTATTGCAGCGTGTGCACGTTCACCTATTTTCGGAACGCGGTCTAATATTAATCTCGACGATACCGGCCACTAAAATCGATATCCTCGCGGCTGAACTGGGTCAAACAGTTGCGCGTATTCTGTCGTTATTTTTAATATCGCAAAATCCATCCCCTGCCGCGTGCGGATCGTTCGTTTTCAAGGCGACCGAGCCCCATTTACGCTCGGTACGCGCCGCTTCGGCCCGCGTCGCGTCTTCCACGAGCCTCGCACCCTCGTCGCGGTCGAATCGATCTTGCCAGCGCGATTGCGAGTCGTGCCGTTATCGGCGATTCCGGCGTTTATCGGGATAGGTCGAAATCGGTGGGGTTAATTGCCGCTCGTGGGAGAGACGAAGGCAGAGAGACGCGCGAGCGCTTCGGAGACGCGGAGGTTGCCGAGGAAGGAAACCGGGAAGAGGAGCAGAGGGGAAAAGGGGGACAAAAAGCAACGGTGCGTCGTTAAAATGAAGAAGAGCTCTCGTTGGTTCGTTTACGAGCAGCGCGTGGAGAAACAAGAGATAAGAAGGAGAGGCAGCTAGAGTGGCTAGTATTTGTTATTCCCGATGCACCGTCTTTCGCAGCGTGAGGCCTTTAATTCTCATTCATAAGCACGGGCAAAGTTGCACCGTGGGCCGGTGATTTGTCACGGGACGCAGCCACCGGCTGATTTATGCCCCCTTCGTCGCGATCATGATCCCCGTCTGTCCACCGAGGATTTTCCGTTCTCCAAACGGGCCGAGGAATTTAGAGAAAGTGGGACGATCGTGGGGACGATCGCGGGGACCACCGGACGAGATTGATTTCAACGGAACCGAATGATTCCGTTCGGCTGGCACTCGGACTCCTCTAGACCCTTCTCCGGCCATGAATATATTGCGTTACGTCGCGTACGTGGCAAGTTTCTACAGCTGTAATTGTTCGTGTCGGTATAACGCATCGGCTTCGTGGCTCCCTTTAATGTTGCCAGCATACTTTATGAAGAAGAGTCCACCGTAACTCTGTTCTATAACGCTGCGCACCATGCAATGCCATTTGAATCAATTGCACCGTACCAATTACCGTTCAAGAGCATATGGGGAGTCAACTGTAACACTTTCTGCATTTCGACGTGCAACTGGCTATAGATCTCGCCTGTCACTATCGCGTTACCGTCCTTTTTCCTCATTTTTCCTTCCTTTTCTCCCCTTTTTCTCCTACTTTTTTCCCTGCTTTAAATTCCAAATCGAAGAAGTTTCTTCGCGTCAACCGTCCTCGACTCGCCGCGCGGTGAGCAGCCGGCGCGAGTAGCGTTCGGCTGGTCTACGCTTATTTTTAAAATCAACGCCCTGGCCTCCGTCTAACGCCGAGAGTATCGCCGATCCGCCGACCGTTCCATCCCAACGCTCGTCTCTCCGACGAACGGTACGCTTCTCCTCGCCAGCCTCTTCCGTTTTCCCGCGAAAGCCGCGAGAGAAAAGACAGATTTTCCAGGGTCTACCCGGCCAAGCCTATTTATACAGCCGTGTTATCGTGCTCCGTGTTCGAACGTTACTTCTACCAGCTTTCGACACGATCGCGTTTATTAAGCGTCGCGGCCGAGGCGCGTTTAAACCCGGTAAACGCTTAAGCCTGTCCGATCCTCTTAAGGGCATAACCCAGGACTCTCTCGCAGCCTCGTGGAAAACGATTTTTCAGTCCGGAATCGCTCTCCCTTCTCGGCTCTTCTAAGCCGGACGATGAAATTTTCACTCGTCTCATCGCGAGATACGAGCGTCATTCCCACGGAGCTCGAGGAGCAAAACTCCGACTCGCTCGTTACGCGCATTCTACTCTCGTCAATTTTCATTCGCAGCCGAGCAACTGCCGTTTACGCGCTTCACCGTTACGCGATGTCATCGCGTCTCCGCGGATAAGTACGCGCGATCATCCTCCGGCCTGGCCGCCGCCGTTACGCCTCTCACCGTTCTGCTTCGCTTACGGAATAATCGCCCGCGAGGAAATCGCGATTTTCCCTCGACACCCGTGCAGCGATTACACGCCGTTAACCACGCGGCGATCGGCCTCGCCGCCAGCATTTTTGCCTCCTCCGTTAATCCACGTTAACTAGAGTCTCTCACTCTTTCGAAGGAACGAACGTTTGTGGAAAAAATTCGATACTTCGACGATCGAATTCGCGGAGCGAAAGGGAAAAGATGAGAGAAGCGACCTTTGACGTTCGAGAATCGTCTTCGAATTCAAAAACAGTCCGAGAGGAGAGGAATGTAGCGGGCAAAGAGGAGAGGAGAGAAGAGAGCATATCCTGCAGCTTCATCCTCGCGAACCGTCGGTTACATATTTTTCTTCGAAAGCCGAGGCAAGCGAACGCATCGCGTTGCCGAGGCCACGGGTCGAGTCAGATAAGATATAATTATTCGTGTCGCAAAAATGGCTGAATCCAGTCCGCCCTCCCCCCCTCCGCGTCCCGGCGCTTTCTTTTTTACACGTTTCCTTTCATCCCAGCGATTTCTATTTCTCTTCTTCTCGCCGATCAACGTTTCTCCGGCGCGTCCATTACACGCTCGGTGGACCCACCGCGACCGTCTCAGGGTTTAATTAAGAATTACCGGTGTACCTTGAGAGAATCTCCTTCGAGACACTCGGCGCGGTGCTCGCGAAAGATCCGCCTGGATATAAAGCTAGAGTGGATTTGGAATCGCGACGAAATCTAGGTAGAATTCGTCTGCAGATGATTTCCGAGCGATTTAAAATTCAGCCGAAATTTATCCGGAGAATTCGGAGGAAGTGCGCCGGCGGGTAAGCGAAAAGGGACGCCAAGCGTCGGAGACGAGGTGAATTTCTCGGGGAAGATAAGTCTCTCTCCGACCGCGATTGTTTGGCGATAATTAAACGATAAAGAGGGCGGCGAGGAAAAGAATCCCGGCATCCACGAGAAATGTTTTCCAACGTCGTCGATTCCCATGGGCAAACTTTGCCACGGCGTCCCAACTTATCGCACCACAAATAAAGCGCCAGATATCGCGATATCGTTCCGCGACGCCCAGATTAAAGGCGGAAAATCCAGCAAACGGCGTCTCTGCCGTGGCAGGCAGCGAGCGAATGGCAGAAGAAGACCAGCAAAACCGTTCACCAATCCCTTAGAGACCTTTTCAACCACCAACGTCTCCGCGATTCCAGTCTCTCGAAAAATTTTCGTATTTTCTCCGGAGGAAAACGAGATAATTCGAACGTCAGGTACGAAGAGAGGTCGGGGAAAAACCGACAAATGTTTGTACGAGGCTGACGGGTGAAAGAGACGAGTAAACCCCGTTTGCAAATCTGCACAAAAGGTCCTTTGACCCTTTAACCCTTCGACTCGATGGGGTACTCTGGCCAGTTCACCCGAATCGGTTATTTTCCTTCGCTCTCGCAACACCGAGTACACCTTGCGTCAGTAGGTCAGGTTACTAACTTAACCCAGTTCTTTGTTTTATATCCCCGCGTATTACCATCCGCGTTATTACGTTGAAGCGGAGAAGAAATTAGCTGGAAAGGATTAAACGGCTAAGATGCCGGGGATTCGAGGCTGTTGAGAAATTCGGAGGTTCCATAGCGAGGAGCGAGCGAGTTCGAATTCATACTAGCGAAAGGTTACAGTCACGCTCGGCCTGCCGACCAATTAGTCCTCTACCGACCGAGCAGATGTAGGTGCGTTGATTTCGTGGAAATACGCGCAATAATAGACGATGCGTCAACAGTGGCCATCGAATGTGGCACTGGTTGACTATTTATTCATTACGGAGGTAGGGTTGCCGTTCTCCCGACACCATTGCCGCGTGCTCGGCCACGTTCCGTCTCAAAGGCGTTATAAATAACCACTCAGCCCTGCGTGCATCCGTGATTACGATCACGGAAGATAGCAGAATGCATGGCGGTCACGTTGCCTTTGGTCCACGCACGCACTCGTGCGTTTTTCCTCGCGATCGCCTAGCTTTTCCTCCTTTTTCACCGTCTTTTCGACACACGCGCGTTTTGTCTTTTGCCCCGAAAACGGAATGAAAGGAAACGGAAGGAAGCGGAACGAGGAACGGTTGCAAGAAACCGAGTCGAACGAGATCCGAGGGATATCCCTCGCGCGAGAGTGATACATCGAGTGTGACAGAGCGACAATTAGCAGCGGCGTAATGAACCGACCGAGCGACGCCTCGGCCAGCCGAAGCTGCCAGTTTCTCACACGCTGCGCGTTCCCGAACGTCTCGAGCGCGTCAGAGCGCGTCGCGGCGCGTTAGCGATCGCCAGGGAAACCACCCCGGGAGCACGAAATCCCGCGTCCCGCGGGATTATCAGCTGATCGAGAGCGAGGACGCGGCGCGCTGTTTTTGCTCCCTCTCCGGCCAGGGAGACCGGTTTCCGAACAGAGTACACCTTCCAGAGAGCACGCATAAAACACGAGGAAACGCCCCTTCCTCCGAAAGAAAAACAATGTATAATTTCGAGATTTACGAACGAGGATACTTGCAGGACGCGAGTGCGGCCAAGGGGTGGGGGTGGCGATGGAGGAAAAAGTCAGAGAAGAAGCAGCCACGGCCACGGTGACTGACTCCCTTGCAATTTACAATCCGAACATTACGCCCGATTGCATCGAAGCCCGTAGCGATCCGATCTTAATAATCGCCGCCTCTGACAATATGCACCAACGCGTAAAAACCAGCCGATCGCCCTCTCTCTTTCTTTTCCACCCTTTTCCACCCTTGCGAGCTCGCGGACCTCGCCCCTTGTTCCTCCGCGTCGCTCGAGTTCCATCGTGAATTCGTCGCAAACGGAAGTAGCAACGAAAGTGAAGGATGAGCGAGAATTGCTAAAAACATACCGCGACGTGAATTTCACGAGCGATTTCATGGTTTTCGCCGTTTTCACGATCGAACGGGGCGTGGAAGGTCTGACCGTGGCCTTGGTTTTCCGACCGGCGATTGTTTACCCTTTCTAGGCAAAGCCTGCCGGTGAAGCCGGCGCAGAAACGACATCCGGTGGATCGCGGAGGATCGCGGAGGATCGCGGCGCGACCGGCAGGTGTATAATTTCGTTGTCATTAAGATCGGACGAGTGGCGGGCATCGTGTGAAAGCGGCTTAACCGAGGAACAGGAAGAAGGGGTAGGCCGAAAAGAAGCGGGCCGATTTTATGGGGGCTCATTATCAGCTTTACTCGTTCCCCGCCTCGATTTCGTCTTATTGTTGACCGTTGGAAACGGAGCGGAGCTTTCGTCGGGCTCTTTTTTCCCTGGCGATAAATTCGCGGTTGAAATCGGCGCGATCGGCCGGGTAATATCGGCGGAATAACCGGGGCCGTTCCCGGGGCCGACTCGCGATCGGTAAGTCGCGATTTCTTCGCGTTTTATTCAAACGCCCGGTTACCTTCGCCGGCGAGGTAACGAGGACGATAAAAGTAGAAAGGCGAGGCGAGGTTACGACGGTGAATTATTTTCGAAAAGCCGAGAGGGCTTAATGAAATGTATCGGAAAGAAACGATCGTCTAATTGGCGCGCATGATACGCGCTGCTCATGGGCCAGCCACGTGTTACTTAAGCGTCTAATTAGCGTTCGCGTTGCGCCGGAAAGAGAGGAGGAGAGCGCAGCTGCGTTCCGTGGAAAAGGAAAGAGGCCCAGGCAGCCGGGAAGAAAAGCACAAGTACGAGGATGGGTAGAGGAACGCGGGGTCGAGAGGTCGCGAATGGCACGCACCATTCCCGATGACCATTGCTGACATATCCCGCTGGTATCTCATCCTTTTTCCTCCTTTTTCCTCCTTTCCCTTTCTATCCCCTTTTCCTTTTTCCCTCTGTCTTCTCTCCTCGGAAGAACGAAGAAGAGAGAGAGAGAGAGAGAGAGAGGGTGGACGCGTTAAACGTTAAAGCGCGAGGTCGGAAAGGCTGGTGTCCGCGTGGCAGCGGCGCGGATAATCAAGGATCGTTGTTGGAGTAAAAGTTAAAAGCGATCGAGTCGCGCGGCGTTCAATAATCGAAATTCCCGGTGTTCCAGGTCGCGTGACTATGCAAATCACTCGCAGCGACCGGCAGTGACAGTGTGATAATGACTGTTACCAGTTACTACGCGATGATGTTTACGCGGCACGCTCGCGATCATCGATCACGCGCGGTCTTGAAATTGAATAAAACACCTCTGCGTCCACTGCCGGCCGGATTGATGATTCGCCGCGGGAATAAAGAAGAGGAAAAATGCAAAGGGGAAAGAAAAAAGGCAAAGACGACGGGGTCTACGACGATCTACGATTACCCGAGCCGCGTGATTAATGCGGCATTTTGCGTTTATTATTACATATGCCACTTTTCCCGTATCGTGACTCCGGCGGCTCGTGTACAAGCTCGTTCGAAACAGGTGTACAAGCGCGAAACGCGAGTCGCGAGTTTCCCAGTCAGCGTGAAAATATTCCTCGCGCGTTTTGACCGATCCTCGACCCGCTCCGGCTCGCGGGCCAAGAGGATTCCTTGCCAAGGGTTTCCGCGAAAGAGACGAAAAACCCGGGACAACGTTGTTCTCGGCTTCAAGGCTCGCGATACAAGCGCTAATCTCGCGGTATCACGGTGACGTGACGAAAACGCAAAGCTGCGACTTCGCGACTCGGACGTGCAATGTTGCGGAGAAAAATAATGCAGGAATTCGCGAATAAGAAAGGGGGTGGGAAAGAAACGGGAAAAGGACGCGAGGAAGAGAGAGAGAGAGAAAGAGGGAGAAAGAGAGAGAGAACGGGACGGCGATACACGGAAGGTTGGAGGAAAGCCGAAGTGGGACAGGGAGGATCGGTTTTTCAAGTTTTTTTGCGGTCGAAAGTGAACGCGCGCGAGGCAAATCCGCCGCGCAGTTTTTGCACGGTTTATTGCGATTTAAAGTCGATTTACGCGCGGCCACCGCGTCGTTCAGCTTTGATCATCGACAGCCAAAAAAAGTTAACGATCAATGATCGCGTGGAATCGGCCAGACTCATCTCCGGTTTCCCAGCTGCGAAACTTACCAAGCACACTGCGCAACCGCTTTTCGATTTTTGTAACTTCGTAATCGCTTTTTCTCTGTTACGCGCCTCCGACAAAACGCGCCGCGTCGGTCGATCGAAGGAGCAGGGGGAGAAAAAAAGGAAAAAAAAAGGAAAAATGCGAGAAAAAAAACGCGTCCTCCAGTTCCAACGAGGACGGTTGACGCATCGATTAGACCTCTGGCCCGCCGCGAAGAAATGCACCCTGCCAACCTAACCTAAACCTAACCCAAACGGACCCTGCCGAGGAACCGTCGTCCCCACGTAGCCCTTCCAGAGACTTTCGGAGAAAAGGAAAATATAATCCGAAAGCAGAGGAAGAAGAAAAGGGTCTTGGATCCGTCCAAGGAGACGTTGACGAGGGAAACGTGGCCCAAGAAACAATAAGTCCGACGCAGAATGGACGGCCAGGTACCGGAAGACCGAGTTTCCCTTTTTTCAGTTCTCAGTACCTGGGGTCAAACCTAATCCTACCCTTCCCGAACGCGTCCTCCTGCACGCGTGACATGACAGGAAGACGATGCTCGAAGAGAAGGCGTTTTTCTCCGATTATCCTCGCGCGTGATCGATAGCCGTCCTCGATAAACGATAGACGCAAGGATGGCCGAACGGCGGGAAATAAATGAATATTCATCGACCCATTTCGGATTTCAGGTTCGCGCGATGGATGTATAGGCGGGTAACGGTACCCGATCTCCTCCTGGCTGACGGCGGACGTCGCGGCAACAAACCTCGAAGCTCGTGGAAGCTGCAGCTTGTCGTAGCTCGCCGCGAACGTGACTCGGATACGTCGGTGCGCGAAAGTGGAAAGACTGCCGGCGGATGGTGGCAAATTTCACGCGTGCACTTTCTCACCTGTTGCACGAGATGCATCATTGATAGGGAGGATGATTGGTCGGAGACAAGGCCGATGGCGGAGTCACGCATCCTTCCTCGCCCTCGCTCGGCTTTCCACCCCTCGAGCACCAAGTTGCGATCATACGTCGTCGACGCAGCGTCGAGACCAACTACATACGCCGCGATCGGAGCAGGACAATTGCGATATTTGAAAAAAGTTTTCGGCAAAGACTCATTGTTAGGCGAGTGTTCGAGCGTTTTAAGGATCGTGAAAAGATAAAAGCTGTAAGGTAATTCGCGCGGAGTGTAATTTTAGTCGGACGACGAAACGACGCGCACACGCGTGTACGCGGGTACACGCAGGTATCAGATGTACGAGTTCGGGAGATAATCCGGCACGGCGAAAGGAGGAGTTATAAAACCGCGATTTCCGAGACCTCGTCCGAGACACGATTCCTTTTTCCGTTTCCAATTAATCCCGAGTTATTCGTGGGTAATTCGCAAGGTTGCCCGTTAGCCGGTTTTCCACGTCGGAAGCAACACACGCGTGTTACTCGGACAATGTAGAAGCCGTACGAAACCGCGGTTTGTATCTTATCTCTGACAAGCGCGCAAACAATGTATTCATTTGCATGTCGCGTATTACATAAATATCCCTGGCTGGTATTATAACGAGCGGCCTACGAGCGGAGAAATAAACTAATCTCCGTCGTATCGCGACCAGCGAATCCAGCTTTTTTTCCACCACCGACAACGCCATTTTTCCGCTCGGTCCCTCCCGTCCCTTTGGCCACCTTCTCCTAGCTTTTTGCCGCGCGTAATCTCTCGCCTCTCTCTCTCTCTCTCTCCTCGTCGCGCGCGCTGTTTGCCAGCTCCTTTATAGCGTTTTATCGAAAAACGGAGCGCGGGGCGGCGGCGGTGGGGCAAATCGAGGGAAATCGAGGCTCGATCGAGGAATTAACGAGCTCGGTGAATCGGAGCGTCCGTTCAGCGCGTATCGCGCGCAATCCCGACGCGATTACTCGCGCGCTGGCCGGCGTCGCTCCGAATTTCCATACGCGAATCGATAGGTCGGCTGGCGTCGATAAACCAACGATCGAAACGGCGAGCGGTGGCCGCTCGAGGGACGCGTAGGTCGTCGCTGCGTCGATAAGACGTCGGTCTGACCGAGTTTCGAAACGAATTTCGACCGCGTTTCTCTCCGGCGAAATTCCCTCTCTGCCAAGGATTCGCGTTGTTTTCGCGGAGCCTCGCGAAACGAACGGGTCGAGACGCGAGAGTTTCTACCGGAACGATGACACGCGTTACGCCTCGGGCCATAAGGAGAGAAGAAGAGAGGAGAGGTCGGTTTCGGAGCCGAGGCGTAATACGCGTGTTTTGGAAATAACGCGAACGAGGCGGGAATCGGCCGCGGGCGCAAACCACGCGCGTCTTTGATTCTCTCGCGTATATATACGCTACGGCGAATCGGAGGACGGCGCGTGTTCCTCGAACGGCGTAGCCGAGGGGCGAGAAACTCCGAGACACTTGATCAAACGAATCGCGTTTGCCGGTAGAGATAAAGGCGGCTATAAGGAAGCCATCGGGAGGTCGGCACGGAAACGGAGAGAGGGATCGAGCCGAAAAGGAGAAAGGGTTGGCGAGGTCGGCGCGTGATCGCCGAGGGATGATCGAGACGCGTCGGTGGAAAGGCGTGAACGTGCACGTAGAGAGACGTGTCAGCGCTCACGGTCACGGCACAGATACGTCGTAGGTCAAGAGATCGCGGCGCGCTTTTGCAAAAAGGCAAAAAGTCGAAACGTACCTGTCATACGCGCCGTTCTCTCGCTCCTTCTCCCGCTCTACGTGTGGCTTCTCTTTCGCGCTCGCTCTCTCTCTCTCTCTCTCTCTTTCTCTCTCTCTGTCCCCCTGTTTGGTCAGGGCCATGCGTCATCGGCGCAGAATCGCTGCGCTTTGGAGGAACGTGGACGGGGCCGAAGAAAGAGCGTAGCAGGGCCAGCGCAGACAGCACCGAGCAGCACCGTGCGCCGAGATATTTGGCGGGCTCGAAAATAGCAACAGCGTTGTCCTCTATGGTGTGCGCTCCTCTCCTCTCCCTCTTCGCCTCTTCTTCCTCCTCCTTCTTCCTCTTCTTCTTCTTCTTCTACTGCCTCTTCGCTTCGCCCTCCTCCTCTTCTTCTTCTTCTTCTTCTTCTTGGTCCGCGCGCCACTGGCAGCCTCGAACCGCCCGGTAACTCGCTCGGTCGCTCCACCAGTTCGCACTTTTATATACCACGCGCTCGCTGCCGCTTGTCACTTGACCGCTTTCCGCTCTTCTCTCACTCGGTCACCAGCTGCGTGTATCTCCGGATGCAGCGAGCACCACTCGCGACGCGATTAACGCGTCGATACCGCGACAATTCCACCGCGAGATAACCCCGAAAAACGAATTCGCCTCTTCTTCTCCGGAGCAGAGACGCCCCCGGTCCAGCCACTCTCTCTCTCTCCCTCTCTTTCTCTCCCTTCTCGCCTTCGACTCTTCGTCTTTGCCACCTCGCGTACCTTCCTCCTCTTCTTCTTCTTCTTCTTCTTCTTC
>NIJG01000028.1:80662-121505 GCA_002201625.1 Euglossa dilemma | reverse complement strand
TTTTTTCTTATCCCGATCGCGTCGCGAAACACTCGCGAAGGAGTCGCGAAGGAGTCGCGAGGATGGAATCTCTTTGGATCGGAGCGATAGCGTCGTCGGTCCGCGAGACGAAACGATCGGCGACGGGGCACAAAGGTAAAACGGCGCGATGAAAGTTCTCATAGAAAGTGCAGGAAAGGAAAAGGCGACTTCCTAGGTACGATCGAATTACTTCCGATAGTACGCCGATGGAATTCGATTTGGTTTTGCCTTGCCAATCGGCCGTCGTCCGCCTCGTAATCACCGATATTGTCCTTTGCGGTATTTTTGAAACCGCAAGAACCGCGCTGCCCGCCTCCGTGCCCGGCAGTTTCCGCGTAAATTCGAGTTTGGATTCCACTGGTGGACCCTTACGTAACATCTGCCGTAACGAGACTCTTTCCCGCCTCGGCGGAGCGAGTTAAAATTAATTAAGATTACACCCCGCCCGTCGAACGTATTAATAAAGCCCGTAAAATACCGAAGAAACCTGCTCCTTTTCCACGACAACTGGCATCTCGAGATACTACACCGCGGCCATTGGCGAATCCTCGAGAACCCAGCGAAATTTCCGACCACCATCATCACCAGCATCGCTTTGAAACGTTTGGCGAGAAACGAGAGAACGCCTAAATGCCAAAGCATCCGAGATCCGTTTCTTCCATCTTTCATCGATCGTACACGCCACACCGGTACAATTTTAATCATCGTACAATTAAGAGCGGCGATTTATTTCGATCGCTATCTAAACGGATATTGTACCGGTACTTTTATCGTTCTCGAATGAAACTGCAACTTCCACGTAGAGACTGGCTGGGTGAATAGAAACGTTGGACGGCCGGCGTGCCGGGCAGCGGCGATTTTAATCGAGGCGAACGCGATCTCCGCTTTAAATGTATTATCTTTTCGATACTTGTACTACACGCTGTTCGATCGAGACACGCTCGGCCGTCGTTCGCACCTGCGAATTGTTTCAATCGGCTCGGATAACACGCGAACAAAGTAGAGCCCGGCGTTCCTGCGCTCTGAAATTGCCTCGAATTTTTCTCTGCCCGCGGAGAAACTGGAAAATCGAGCTGCAAAAACGCCGCGAAGCGGGCATGTTCTCTCTCGCCCGAGAAACTTTACCTCCTTTCTACGCCGTAAACGCCGTGAATGGTCTCTCCCTCGCTAGCATCCGCCGCGTGTTCCTCTCGCGACCAATATTATGCGCTCGCGGTCGCCCGTGGTCATGAATGGGCTCGTTATAAACCATGCGAATCCGAGTTTTCGGTCCGCGGCAAATTCTTTCCGCGTGCGCGCACCGATTCCGCCGCGGCAGCACGTGTTTTCAACCACCGTTTCCATACAACCATCGTTAACCGCGGCAGACGATCCGTCCTTAAACTTTTCAAGCCCGAAAGTCAAAATTTCCGGTTTCTCCTTTCCTTCCCGCCATCTTTTCCTTTCCTATTCCGTTCCGTTCCGCTCGCTCGCGATCCGATCCCCAGAGCGGGATAATAGGTGAATGGGTTATTATTGGATCTCGGAATATCCGTCTCGTTCGCGACAAAATTACGAGGATTCTTGGCATCTGTACAAATTTCCCGTGCATTAACTTATCGGCCGACGTTCATGGGAGTCGAGACCGGTACACGTCGCTTGGCGACGACCGTAACGATATTCTCTGCCGACGAATTGGAACGTTGCGAAAAGTATCGACGCTAGTTCGTTAGGCGTTCTAATGCTCTGGAGGATGAAGACGCAACGGCAACAAACGATAACACATGCCCGAGCCGCTGTGCTCGAGCGAGTCAAAATATTCGCCGCAAAACGAACATAACTTTATGAGCCCCTCTTCTCTCTCCCTCTCTCTCTCTCGCTCTCTTTCCCTTCCTCTCTTTCGTTCCCTTGCGGATCGAGCCACGATGGTTCGCGTGCCGATTGGCATTCAGCTCGTCTCGCCGCGGCAAAATGCGTTCGTACATGTATACGTGCATCCCGGCGCACGTAACGCCGGCAACATGCGTCGACGTAACACACGACGCGTATATACGTCTCTGGTCGACACACGGGTTCCCTCGGCTCGGTTCAACGGCGGCGGCGGCGGCGGTGGTGTGGCGGCGGCAGGTATGCGTCGCGACGCGACGCGACACGACGTGCGAGAACCCGACGGTACCGTTACGCCAACACCGTCGACAGAATCCTCTATAGACCGAGGAACGGAACACGGTGGATCCTAGTCGAACCACCGGCCACCGAATATCCACCTCGACCAGCCGACTTTCGCTCCTACGGGAACGGGTTTTCTTCCAACGACGATTCCTCGCTTTTTATTACGCCGCTCTCCGCGTAATCGCCGCAAACCACCGCCAACCGACCTCTCCGTCTCGCCGAACCATCCTCCTCTTTGCCTTCGTCTAATCTCTCTTCCTTCTATTCGCGGCTGGTCGACGACGAAAATCCGCTTGAACAGAACTCTCGAAGCTTTCGAAGCTCTCGGATACCGCTCGTCGATAGCAAACGCGGAAAGGAAATCAGGTACACGAGGACGGAGGAAATTGCCGGCGTACTGGCGTCGGATACTGGTTGGACGATCCACGGCGCCGGTGCTCGTTCTCTCGAACGATTTCGCGAAACACGTGCAATCGTGGTCGATTGTAATGCTCCGGTGAAAAAAATTCCAAATATTTAGGTCTCGGAGGAAGGCGGACCACGTTTTTAATGGTAGCCTGCACGTGAATCCTATTAACATAAATGAAAGGGCTGCGCGGTGCATTCCGTAGCGAATGGAGATTGACCTTCGTCAGGATAACGTGACCTTGATACCTTCTACGAGAATCGATATATATATTTGTGGTAAGGGTAGCCACGTTCTCCGGCAAGTGAAAGGGCTGCGAGACTGTCTACACCGCAATCCTTACCGCCGTTTCGAGAGTTCGATCGATCGACATTGGAAGAATCGGATTAACACGATCGGGCCGGGGTTCCGGGAAAAGCGCGCGCCAGCTCGCCGCGATTTTTCCGCCCGATGAAAATATACGTATGCAACGGGAAGGCAGAGAGAAAGAGAGAGAGAGAGAGAGAGAGAGAGCCGGGAGAGGCCTCTGCTAAAGATAGTGCAGCAACAGCGTCGGAATTAATGGCGGCTCCTCTGTATCAATTACACGCGGTATAATATACCAGGAAACGTCGAACAATTATTGTTGTCTGGCCCACATATTGCACCGAGCGGCCTGCAACATCGTCTCNAGGAAACGTCGAACAATTATTGTTGTCTGGCCCACATATTGCACCGAGCGGCCTGCAACATCGTCTCGTCGTCCACTTGTCTTCGTCGCGCTCGCTCGCTCCGAGCTTTGCGATTTTTCTCCGCCATTTCTCCGCCATTCGGCGGCGGCCGAGCGTCTTCTCGCTTTCCTCGTAAATCTCCGGATCGCGGGGAAGCGTCGTCGAGGCGTTCTCGCGGCGCTTTTCGGTAGCCGATGGGACGGGATGGGTCGGAACGCGACGCGACGCGACCAGACGCGACCGTGGAGACGAAAAATCGCAAAGTGCAATGACTCGAGATCCAACCGAGCAAACAGCGTGTACGTCGAACGCAATGAACGGCAAGTGTCCTTTCTAAGATCCATTAGACGGCGGTCGTCTGGCGACGATGGAGGTACACTACCACGACGCAGCGGAGGAACGAGCAAGGGCGAAAATATGCTGCCCTCTATTTAGATTAGTTGAGTACGCATCGCGTACAATTAATTTGTTTATCGATAGCAACGATATCGTAGACCTAGACGAACGTTCATTGGGCCAGCATGAAAGCGATTAAGCACACGCGACAGAGGCAATTATGTCTGCGCATCAAACGACCCGTCGTGTCGGGCATCAACGCATGCAAACCGACTATTTTTACGCTCGCGAAAATACTTTGGACTCGATAATGTTTACGTATCATCGCGCCGCTATCTCTCCTACACCGTGGCCGCTCTCCTTCTCTCCGTATTTTGCAACACGTTGCGTTGTGTGTTTCACAAGCGTAACGCGCTTATCGCCGCTGCAATACTCCAATTTAAACGATTGCCGATAATTTAGTCGGTCATCGAAGAACCGTGCCTCCTCGCCCTCTCTCCCTCTCTCTCTCTCTCCCTCTCTTACGCTCTCGGTCCTCGATCTCGCGGCTGAAAAAAGGACGAAGCGATGCCGGCCATCGTTCGCGATTTTTCGTAATTTCCACGCGCGTCTGACCTTCGTCGCGAGAGGAAAAAAGAAAGAAATGCCAGCGATAAAGTACGAGGAATCTTTTTCCTCGATCCGAAAAGTAGGCCTCGCCACGCGATGCTTCTCTTTATTCCCGTTTCTTTCGCTCGGGACGAAAGGTGGAGCGATAAAATCGGGGAATAAGAAATAAAGGAGAAGACGAGTGGCGGAAATGTAACGCGGTCAAAGGTATTCCGGACGTGGACGCGGTATTTTTGTATCGAACCGGGGCTTGAGATACGGTGCTTGCGCGCACCGATAACAGGTCTCAGATTCTTATCTGCGATAGTCACAGCAGCAGCAGCGCGTCGTTCGCCACACTTGCGTCACCTTATCGGGAATTCAAACGAATTCATTGGCCGTTTCGCTGCGCATAATTCGCGTGGCGGCCCAACGGCCGGCTCTGTCCGGACCATTTCCAGATCGACAACAGTCAGATCCTCCCCGAGATATTTCCCAATCCCCGATTCCAAACGCTCGTGAATTTATTCGGCTCGCTTGCCGTCTTCATCGCTCGATTACGCGAAGCAGACGACGGCTAAGAAGAAGACTCCTGCTGAAACGGTGACGCGAGAAAAGCTCGCGTTAATTACCGAACGGTTTCGGTGTGTTTCCACGGGCGAAATTGGTCGCGACGCGAGGTGTTCCCCGCGTTGACGAGATACCAGAGCGGCCGCTCTATCGCCGGCGTTATTTGCCCGGCAAGCCAGTACGTTGAACCAAAGAGCGATCGCGATGAATCGTCGTCAGCGAGATCGGCCGGACCCAACGACTTCATTGGGAAACGAGACATTGTGGCCCAGATATCGATGCAAACGCGTTTCACGCCTCTAACTCGCGCTCTCGTCCCGCCGTCCTCCGACACACGCACGCGCGCGCACGCATGCGCACGAGCACACACGCGTATCCCGCGACGGCGCGAGCGCGTCCGGTATTCTTCCCGATCCCGAGCGAAAGATCGGGCGATTTTCGAATCCGTAACGAAGCGGCGGCGATCGAGGGAAGACAAGAGGCGAAACGCGTGGCTCGCGAGCACGATCGATTACTCGGTGTGGAAACACGGTCAGCCGGCCGAGAGACCGATCGTTCGGTTTGCTTAGGCGCAAGAAGGTTAATCAAACGCGGACATTAGCGGACGTAAATCAACAGGCGACCGATAGGATCTATCGGGAGGCTGGCCCGACGCGAATTCCGTCCATGTGACGGAGCCAGGCCCGACACGGTTCGTAATATCAACGTGCACGATGCCGCTTATAGTCTATTGGAAAATTAGATCCAATCTAACGCGGCCAGTCTCACGCTCGCGCGCAGACAGAAATTACGAAACGTACTCCATCTGTGTAATCTCTAAACGGCACAATAGCGTTAGCCCGTGCACGTTAACCGAGGAACGAGGAAGAGCACTGACCCCTCTACGCGGAAGTGATTAAGCGTCCGTAACGTTTAATGGCACATATGGATTAACCCGATTAACTTATTCATCGGAGAGCAAACGGAGCTGATCAGAGAGCCGCAGTGCCGGCTGCGGCCCGAGATCGTCATCCGATCGCTCCGACGCGAAGGGCGTCGCTTCCATTCCCCTTCGCTCTTTCCAGAAATCCTCCCTTTCCCAGACGCACGCCACCGATAAACCAGCCTTCCGCCAAAGTCAAAGTAAATTCGTACGAATCAACCATTATTCCCGAAAGCAACTGCACGGTCTCTCGGGGAGCCGGGATTTCCGCGCAGACAACGCGGCATCGTCCTTAATTACCGCGACCTTTACGCGCCACGCGGCCCGCACCCTGCCTCCGTGTCTTTCGTTTGTCCCTTCCGAGAAGGCAATTATGCCCGAATTAGTAAATTAGCCAACTACGCTGGCCACGGTCCGCGACTAGCCTCGGAATCTCTACCTTCCGCTCCCGTCCGCCTCGCTGTTAACCACCGCCGCGTGTTCCGTTTCCACGAAATTTCCACGAAGCCATCCGCGATCCCCCCGTTCCCTTTCTTCTTCCACGGGAAACGCGTCCACCGACGTCCTCCCGCGCCGTTCCGGCACGCTGCTTAGAATTTAACCTTAATTCGACATTGAAACGCGCATCCTGTCGAGCGCATTTGAATGTATGAAAGTTGGCGGCGTACGGTCGGAACAGCGGCTGGACGTTTCGCAGACACCGAGACAGATCGAATAGACAAATTCGATCGACCCCGTTTCGAAACGGCAGCCGTTTTTACCATACTCCGCGCTACGATATCCGTCGTTGAAATCATTGTTGTGGATCGAGCGAGAAAAATCGAAATTCAATCGTATGCCGATAGGCTGCGGTTAGGTAACGCGTCTGGTGTGATTTGTAAAGGCACCACGGCAGCCAGATAGCCGTTTTCGCCTACAGGCCGAGTCAAGAATCGACGCGCCGAGCGGATTCGCGTTCGTCTTCGTTCGAGAGTCAAGAGAGCGGCTCGCGACGGCTCGAGCGAATCGGAGAAGGTAGATGGTGCCGAATTTCCGGCGTTCCCAGTCCGAGACGTTCCAAGATGGCCGGGACAAGGAGTTTGCAGAGATTCCGAGTGCCCCGGAGGAAGCGACGGGGCCGAAACAGGCGAGGAGGAAGAAGAAGAAGAGGAAGAAGGAGAAGAAGAAGAGAGAATGGAAGAGGTTTGGTGGAGGACGAATCGTTAGGTGGCGAATTTGTGACAGAGCCTGTAGCGTGACGCGGTTGGCCGGCTGTTTTCGCCTTGTTTTCGAATTTCTCGGTCGGTCGAACTCGCTGAATTATTGATGAGCCCGATTGGCTATGCCTCAACGTAAGGAATTCAGATATTATTCGCTCGGAGCCGTGGCGAGAGAGAGCCACGGGATCTTAACGTCAACGGGCGTCGTCCATCTTGACCAAAGTCCAAAGCAGGGCTACTGATTTCCGGACGAGATAAAGCGGCCTTGGCTGGTGACAGAAAACGCGGGAAACGAATGCGTCTCGGGGGAATTTCGGATGGAATCTTAATCGGCCGAGGGTATTTTAAGCGCCGAACGTCAGCGAATACGCTGCAAAGCTCCGAGAATGCCGTTTAACCTTTGACACGACACGGAAAGGGCGGTCGGAGATTTCGCGCGGTTGATAACGTCACGAGGGGACGCGAATCGCGATATCCGGAATTAAAATCGAACCGACCGGACGGAATTTCGTCCGACAGTTGAAAAATAATTCTTTCCACTCTCTCTCTTCCTCTCCTCTGTTCGACGGATTTAACCTTTCGTTGCGATACGAAGCGGATGAACGTAAGCCTAGCCTTTAGAAAATCTAAGCAGCTTGCTTGACGACGCGGCACAAAGAAAGGAAAAAAAATCGGAAGACTGGGAAAGACCGGCGGAGAGTCTGAGAGTTTCAGGGGACACGAGGACACCGTTAGACACCTCGTACGGGAGACGCCGCAGCAAGACGCCGCCGCCGCGGCGACGTTCGTGGGAAAGGAGACTCGAGTAGTATTTCCGATCGGATCGGGGAATCGAAGGAGCCCTCGGAGCTCGGAAGTTTATTCCGAGAACGGTGATCCGTCCTCGGTTCGCCGGCGTATGGTTAAAAATGGTGGAAAAGGTGGCTAGACGGAGAAACGAGGAGCGTTGGCTGGCGCGGAGGTTGGCGAGGGAATAAAAGCTCGGGGAACGGGCAACATCCCCAGCGAGGCACATCGATCACGATGCTCGGCTCGGAACAAGATCAGGCCGATTCCTAGTCCAACTGGTCCAGCTAGCGTTCCGTGGAAAGATGTTAAAGGCTGGTGCGCCACCCCTCTGGCGGGCAGAGGAAGGGAGGAGGAAGGGGGGAGGAAGGGGGAGGAAGGGAGAAAGAAGAGGAAAAGGAAGAACGAAAAGAAGACTGGCTAGGGGGCGAGGGAGACCGGGACAGCGAAACGCGAAGAGGAGGAAGGATATAGGCGTGTATATAGAAAAGCGGTGCTGCGCCGTGGATAGAGCGACAGTCGACCTTGTCTCGTGACGTCACCGACCGTCTAGACGAGATCCACCGCTTTCAATGTCCCCCATTCTCCCCCATTCTTGGATTAAATTCGAGAACTAAAAAACTCAAAACGAGCCACGACGGGCAACCCGATCCACCCGTTCACTGGATTCCCCGCATTAATTTCGACGACCTCGCTCCGCTGCTGGCTCTCTCGCCCTCGCTCTCGCCCTAGCCCTCGCCCTAGCCCTAGCCCTTCGCCTACCTCCACACCTCTCCTTCGACCTTATCCGCCGCCTCGCGTTGCTCCACTGCCACGCTAAACGCTACTACTACGCCTCTCTTCCCGCCCCTCCGCCCTTTTCAGCCTCGCCCTTTGCACTCTTCTCTCCGCTCTCCTTCTTCCTCACGGCTTCCTCTCAGCTTCCTCCTCTCTCGATATCGACCGATCCTTTTTCTTTTCCATTCTTTCCTTTCTTCGTTTTCCAATTTTTCAGGTCGACGAGATTAAGAGGTTGGAAATTTTCGCGAAATTATAACGCGACTCTAGTGGCTGGAATGGAGGAGTAGGAAGGAGAGGTAGGAAGAGCAGGTGTGTGTGTGTGTGTGTGTCGAGGTAAGAAAAGGGTAGCACTCGAAGACCCTCGTGAAAGAGGGAAGAAGTTTGAAGATCCTGTTGCCAACGGTTGCAGCAGGACAAGCGGATCCCTCCTTCGCCGCGTAGGAACGTGTGCTTTCGTCGAGGTTAAAGTGCCGATCGATGTACGCACTCCTCGACCACACCCGTCGATGTTCCTCCTTTGGCTGGCTTGCCGAACTTCGAGGAATCGATACTTGTATCGCGTCATTGAATATCGAATAGGCACCGGGATATGCCAGGGGAATATTACGAAAGGCTTTGGCCGAAACTTATCCAAACGCTATTAGCGATCGATCGCGCTCGCCTTTTCCCTCCGTTTCATGGATAATTTCGTTTTCCCCGTCCGCTCCGCTCTGCCGTGTGCTTAACCCGGCAGAGATAACGCTCGCCGGCCGCTTTATCACGGCCGATAATTTAAAGAATAATTGTTTTTAAACGAGCCTGAATTACGAATGCGGCATTTGTCACGTCGTTGGACGTCGGAACAATGATTGCCTAGTAACTCGACTTTCTCGTTAATAAATTAGCGTGAATTTAAACGGGCATCGTATTACACACGCGTCGCGGAATAGGCGTGGTACATACTTGTTCTGAATACGACATTTTTCGATATTAATACTCACTTTCCTTCTACCGATCAATGGCTTACGCAACACCCGATACGATTGCGGGACTGATTATTAACATAAAAGTGCATTGAACTAGGAAACGCGAAGAAAAACGACGTCCCCGTTCGTATGCCGATCTACGCGCAGAGCGTGATACCGCCGCGGAGAAAGAATTTGCACGATCCTAAATCGAACGGTCTCTCGTTTAAAAGAAGCCAGGCCTAAAAACGTATATATCACGCTATTGGGCACAATTAGGTGGCGAGCATGCACGTACGAAATAGCTGTTTGCACGACTGATGCGTCTCGTCAATTGGTTTTAAATCTCACGACGGGGTTTGCCCTTCGGGCTCCTCCAGCAGGGGTCACGGTTAAGGTCTGGCCTGCAGTGTCAGATCATTTCGGACGGCCGTGTAGGTCACTACTTTTTAAACCAGCCAATCACGTGCTTCGACGCTTTCAATTTTATGCACCGAGGCATCGCCGAGGTGACATCCTTGAAACCTTGTTAATCTTTGCTCACCCGCAGACGTTCGGACTTCGTTTCTCTAGCCTAAATATAATAGACCCGTTTTCGAATCGTTCCACTTCTTCGATCTTCTTTTCACCATCTACCGACGATTCGCGTTTTCAAATTTCCACCTTTCGACCCCCGTGGACGGTCTATTTCGTCGCGTGGTCGTCGGCGCGGGTTGCACCCTCGCGATCGAAACTGCGAAAAGCTCGCGGATGTACCGGAGACACGGTCGGTGCATCGGTACTCGTTCCACGGAGAGAAGAGAGGGAGAGAGAGAAAGAGAGAGAGAGAGAGAAAGAGAGTAAAAGAGAGAGGTCGGGAGAAAGCCTTGATTTTAAGAGGAGGCCAGACGGAAAGGGGCTCGTCCGCGCAATTGCAGCGGCATCGGGCTCCACCGCGCGAGGTTTATTCTTCGATCTGCTCCAGCAGGGGTCGCGGTTAAGGTCTTGCCGGCAGTGTCAGATTATTTTGGACGGGCATGTAGGTCAGCGCGAGCAGCCAGAGCGGACGATACGCTCGCGAGAGCACGTCTGGCCCGGGCTCTCGCATATTAGCCGTCCAGATTGAAACACAATCGATTTAATGAAGCGAATCATCCCGCCACGACGAGGGCCAAGGGCGAATCTCTTTAAAAGTCTGATTCACCTGTTTGCTCTGACCTCTCTTACTCGCGGCCGTGGCGTCCAGCCGAAGAGCGGAGAGGAGCCGCGGAGAGGAGCCGCGCTGACCCGGGAATGGGAAAGAAAGTCGCGAGACGAAAGAAAGCCAATCATCGGCGATTGATATAAACGATTTAATGGTTTGCCCTCGCTAGGGCCGACACGCGCTCCGTGTCCGCAGCCTGCCACCGATCTCGCCTTCCCTCTTCCTACTGGCAAGCGAAAAATCGCCACCGACCTAACCACAAAATATTCCATCCGAGCTTCTCCGAGCCGAGCCGTTTCGCGCGTTTCAAAGAAAGGGCGATCGCCCACACGAGCGACCCAAAATCGCTTACCGGTATCGGCAACGTTATTTGCATTCCGATGCGGCCGCTTTGCCGTCGCGCGTCTCTGTCTCATCGACGGCGGATCGTGGTAACGAAAATCGTATGCATCATATGAAATGTCTCCTTTAAACACACCGTCCCGATTCCGTTCTCCTCCAACGATCTCGCCGTTGCGAAACGGTCTCCGAGAGAAACCTCGCGGTTCGCGTCGATAATCCGTGAATCGACGAAAGATCGCGGCGTCTCGTCGCGTCTCGCCGCATTTCGCGGAATGCGATCGTCTTAAAAAGTTCGACCTTTGATCGCGACGCGATAAAGAATGAGTTCCACTTAATCGTAGAGAGCGGTGCAGAGGGGCGGAGGAGAAGAGAGAAGGGAAGGGAAGGAAAGGAGAGAAAAAATGGCAATTTATAGCAAAGTTGCCGACACGCGGATGAATATGTGTCCACCTAACTCCTGATCATCCGGCGATCAAAATTAATCCCCCCGATTCATGGCAAACAAGCGATCGTCGTAAAGTTGTCTTAACGGAGGATGACTCAAGCTTAACGATGCATCCCGCGTGCAGCGGAGGGAAAATTGACAAATACTACAATGAACATTGATTTAATAATACCAACGGGCTTCTACCCGTGCCGGTTTCTAAGTACATTCTCGGCGAGTTCCTCAAAAATAGCCGTCCCTCGGCGGGGCCGCAAAAATACGCGAGCTTCCTCGGCACACGTGCATATTATCGCCGGTGCTACGTTGTTATGCTAAACGATTTATACGCCGGTGATTTATGGGCCGCGATATATAATGTACCGATGCGCCATTACTTGTCAGATTAACGGGATACTTCGCACGGATTTACTCGTAACCCGCGCGTTACTTTTTTGCCGAAGCGCGGCGAATAGAAACACACTGCTAACTATGTAGTAAAATAGCCGGGGACGCGCGAATCCAGGCTCGCTCGCTCGCTCGCTCGCCGCGCGCCGGACCCGGTGACAGTCCATAAAAGTTCGGTTTCGAGAAACCAACGGGCAGAAGATTTTTACTGCCATCTCGTACCCCGTGGGATCGGCCGGACAAAAGTGAAATCCCCGGCAGAATTTATCGCTCGTTGCGCAACCGAGACACCGCGCCGTGGTTAACGTTCGAATTAAGAGATTCGAATGGAGGAAAAAAATACGCCGGACCATTTAATTACCGTTTCGCCGCGGCGATCGAGTAACGACACCTGCTCCTTCCCCTCTGCCACCCTAGCCCTCCACTCTCCTCGTCGCAGGAGGACGCGAAGGAATAAAGAAACGGAGGAGAAAGAGACTCGAATTCCAGGATCCGTGGAGCATTAAAGAGCACGGGGAATAGGCGAAAAACTAACTCGACCGGCTAATTCTTGACCCAGTCCCAGACCCGTTCGCATATTTCGTTCCCAGAAGCGAGTCGCAAATCAAGAGGCGCGGGAAAAGAGAAGATCACGAGAGGAGACAGCGACGATCCCCTTTTCGTCCGTGGGTAACGCGGACAAATGGCGCCGATACAAAGTCACCCGGCACACAAATACGATCCCGAGAAGCTCCACCTCGCGAGAAGCTATGAGGCTGGAATACGCCAAGTAACCAACTATTAGTAACCCAGACTTTAGTATTCCCGTGGTGTCGTCTCGTACGAGACTTCCTCATTCCACAGTTGAGCTATTGTGAACCTCTCCTCCGCCCCCGCCGCCCAACACTTCTCCTCTCTTCATTTTCTTCCTTCTTTCTCTCCTCCCTCCTCTCTTCCATCTTATTCATCCTCTTCTGCTTCTTCTTCTTCTCCTTCTTCTCCTCCTCCTCCGCCGTTCCTGCCGCCGGCTCGCTACTTCATCCACAGTCCAATCGCGTTGTTACTCTCGCGATTACGTACACTCGCCTCGAACCTTCCTCGCGGGCCTCCGCAGACTCCTTCTCTCTTCTCCTCCATTTTCCACCTACCATTTGCACCCCTTTTTCCCGTTTTAACGATCGCGTCGGGACTGGCCGTGCGTCCCGCGGTTTCTATCGATGGATCGATCCTCTCTGGCCCGTTTGGGCCCAGACCTCGCGTAGGGAACACGCGGCAGAAAGGATTTCGCGGATTGGAAGATCGATCGTTCCGTATCGCGATCGAACGAACGTCCTCGCGTTGCGCCTCTGAAAGGCCGAGAAAGAATCCTTCTGGCAGCCGCCACACGATTTTTCATCTTTCGCGCGACCGGCGTTCACTCGTACTTCTTAGCTAAGCAAATACCGGTTAACAAGGCTGCCTTTCCGACGCAACGGTCCCGTTAATCTTAAAAACACGACTCATTACGCGCGCGCGGTAAAACTTCGCGGCGGAGAGGAAACCGGGCCGCGAGGAGGTTCCAGGAAAATGAATCTAGCAAACCGAAACCGATTTACGACCGGTCTTTTCGTCTCTCCTAGACCGAACCCCGGCCGAATGGTGGGGAAAACCTGTCGCGTTCGCGGCGATGCAAAACGACACGTGCGATCGAAGGACAGAAGGCCGATAATTCTTCCACTCGATGCGTACCTATTATGCCCCCCTTCCTCCCTCTTTTTTCCCATATCTATCAGCCATAAGCCGGATACGCCGGACCCTGATCCGTCCAAAGGACGAATTTTCGAGAGATCAAAGCGACCGTCCTGCCGTTTCTCTTCTTCCTTTTCCCTCTACGCCGCCGCTTAGACGTTGTTAATCCTCTCCTCGAGGACGAAACGAAAGCCAGCTACTTTTCCTTCTTTGCGATGCGTTCGGAAAGCCCGAGACTCGCGCGACGGCGCCGAAAATTGAACGAGGACCAGCGTTGGAGCGGAGGGAAAACGACTGGCGCGAGTGGCGTCGCGGACGAGGGTTGTTCTCTCCCTGGTCGGCGATTCGCGTTGCGCGACTGCATTAAGAAAATTGGCGAGCGACGGGACGTCGATTGGACGCGCGATACGAGGTTTTCGGATGCGGCGACGCCGTCCGGCAAGATCGATGGCGCTTTGCGGGAATTTTCAACGCGGCGCCTTGGAACGAAGGTGGAATGAAATTTGTCCAAGACTTTGCCGCCGTTCTTGCCTCCCCTCGGCGGTTTTTATCGCCGATGACGAAAGTCGACCCACTTAACGAGGTGAAAAAAGTCGACAGGACACGCTCGCCGCGAGTGCGACGAAGTCACAGCCGATGGAAAAGTCGGAACGTTACATTGTGATAATGATTCCCGCGTGGCGTGATACGATCTCGGTATCGAACGTTATTACGATGCTAATTTTATAGCGAATAAACGGCGGCTTTAACGCGGGATATTGAAATCGGTCGCGATTCGAGAGAGCGGGAGAGAAGAAAAAAGAAAAGAATAAGGGGGGAAGAGAAAAAGAGAGAGAGAGAAAAAAAGAAAAGATATTAATAGGTCTGTGCCGCAACCGAGAGTAATATTCGTGGAAGGCGAATGCGCGCTAGAACCCTCGCGATTACGGTGATTTGGCCGAGACAATCACGACGGTCTTTCCCGTGAGCACCGGCCATTTCCGTGTCTCTTTTTCTCTTCCTCCACGCGAGCATCTCTTCCCGATGAACGTAATTTTCTTCCAACTTAACGATCGATATCGCTAGCGAGGTCCGCTCCGTTGCGGACGGTGACGTGACGGGAGAAAGGAAGCGTGATCGGAGTAGAAATTACTTTAGATGGAAAGCAGCGAGCGAGGAGAGTGCTTTGAAAAGTTTTGCGAGGAACACCGACGGGGAAAGTGGATGAAAGTATTACGTGTTCAAAACCCTCCCGTCCTGGCAAATAAATGCCCAGAGATTTACGGTTTCGCGCGTTCCTACCTGCTCCGACCGCGTCATAAACAACGCCCACTCCTCCAATTTCATTTCTCTCTCGTAGACATTCCGCGAATCGCATTGTAGCGCAACATTGTAAGCCTTACACGCGCCGAGTCGCTTCCCTATCAACGCGTTCCGGCTTTCCATTCGAGTCAGCCGTGATATTTCCATGGCCAGCGCGAACCAGTCGCTATCGGGCATATTTCATACCGCGATCACGCGCCGCCTAATTGTCACGCGTTACCGCCGCGTGTAATTGCCATTTTCCGCGCGTAAACCCGAGGCAAACCGAGGCGAGAAGGAAAGCCGAAGGAGCGAGAAGAAAGCGAGCGATCGGAACGACGTCGCGGCACTACCCCTATCTCGGCTCGAGTATAAATCAATCGGTCGAGACGCCACCCGGTGGTTCGGGAAATCGTCGAGTATCCTCTGCGAATCGCGAATAAATCACTCCTACGAGCAGGATCCAACCGCGTCGGACATTTACGAGCGCCACCGTCGAGCTATCTATCGGCCAGGCGGAAAAAAGGAATCGGTGCCACGAAATCCCGCACGATCTCGCGTCAACGCGCGATGACGCGCGCGTGTGACCGTGAATTCGCCAACGGAACCAGGTTATCGACGGCACCGAGTTTTTCCCCGAGTCCGAGCGATCGTCGCAGGAAAGCGACGCCGCCGCCGCCGCCACCGCCGCAACTCGTATCTCTCTCGTATTTCTCGGCGTGCATCGCGTGTGGGAAGATGACAATGCACCGGTGGCCTCGCGCCCGATACGCCTTACGTGGTTACGCTCTCGCAGCCCCGGGGAATTCTCTCTGCACGAGCGTGTAACTCGCGCACCATCGTCTCTCTTCCTCTCCTTCTCCCTCTGCCGCTCGCGCGTCTAACGATTCGCTACCGGCGCATTGATATTCCACCGCGGCCCTCGCGTACGCCCCTGGCAGATGCCCAGTTATCCTCCTCTTTCTTCCTTTTCCTTTGCACGTCGTTCCACGAGATGATCGATCGATCCATCCATCCATCGTTCGATCCCGGTCTATTTTCACGCGGCCACGACGCGTCCGCGTCCATGGAAAATCGACTCGCGCGTCAGAACAGGGTGGCCTCTACGCCTAGAGGGTCGCCATTACGATCCAGTCGTGAAACCGTAGGTGGAAAAGTTAACGATATCGTGGGCGGTCGGTGCTGGTTGCGCTGGTCAAGACACCGGCCTCGTTCGTCTCTCGCTTTTACCGATTTTCACCGCGACCCGAGCTATCACCGAGGAGACACCGGCCTTCTCGGCCAACCACGTTCCACCGGTGGAAATATCCCGAGATTCGAGGGACGAAGCACGGTTTCCTTCGAGGAGGGTCATCGATTAAACCGAAGAAAGGAGAAGCAGCAGTGGCCAGGCTTATCGTTCGACACGCGCGGTCGCGTTCGTCGTATTGTTATTCCCGCGACGACGACTACGGCCCTGGCAGATGCCCAGTTTTTCTATTAGAGCCAGCGTCAAACCTTAGGAATGTCTTCTGCCAGGATAGGCCTGCCGGCCACATTTCCATTCGCACATCTCATAATCTCCCAACGAGAGCCATTGTGCCGGTGACGTGGCTCCACGGGCCACTAAAAATCCGCCTCTTTTCCAGGAGAAATCGCGCTGGCACGTGTGCGTTAACCCGCGGTGCCGTTACCAGGGCTCCAAAATACGGCTGAGAAACGTGAAAGAGCCTATTAGCGCCTCGATGTTCCGCGAAAAAATACGCGTGAATCGCATCGGTAATTAGACGAGTCCCGAGAACGGATCCGACCAGTTTCTCTGAAAGCTGAAATCGCTGGCTCGCTCTCCGCGTCTCCCGAGTCTCGGTACCGACTCTTCAACCGAGCCTACGGAGCGTGTATACCGTATGAGGACGGTTCGATTTCCGGCTGAAGAGGTGAAATTGGAAAAAAGACACAGCGCGGGTCACGAACCAAGATGTCGCGACGGGGATGCCCGATATCCGGGGCACGAAAATTGCGAAATTTAACTGGGTCGCGCCACAGTGGGTCGCGTTTCGTTCTCGCTTCGATAAAAACGAAGACGAAGACAAAGACGTCGACGACGACGACGACGAAAGAGGATCCGAGTGGAAAAGGAACGTTCGTAAGGTTAAACGAGCGCGCTGCGAGCGGTTGTACGCGTGTAAAAGCTGTTAGCTGTACTGAGAGGGAAAGAATATGTCCAGCGCGGAGTGAAAACGCGTTTATCATCGAGCGAACGGTGACTATCGTAAGATAATTGGAGGTAATTGATGTCGGAAATGCAGCGGCGCGCAGAACACCGGTGACGTGCGAGCGTCGCGGAGGCAGGAAAAGTGAGCGCGTAATTGCGACAAAGAATTATTCACGGGAACGAGAGCATCGGAGAGAATCCAGAAATACTCCGGTTACCCAATTGCCACGATCGATGCCACTCGCTGCTTTCCCTCACGCGAGTACCGATTTTTCGCCACACGCTAAAAACTCTCCCCGTCCCGATAACGACGTTTCAGCGGCACGCGAAAAGACGAAACGACGTGCACCAGGGGGCGAGAAATGGCGGCGAAAACGATGGGGAAATTGCGGGGACGCAGATAGGTTTTCGCGTGTCCCGAGACACTCGGGGATCAGTTTTTCGCCCGGCCCGCGGGCATTTTGCTATTAGCGTTATGGAAAGTCATTCGTTTCGCGGCAGATACCCGCGAATGAATATTTATAATCGCGCTATCCACGGTATTATCAAAGGAACCATTCATTCCCTTCGACAACTCTATAATTCATAACTGACACGACAATAAACCACAATGTTTGTTGCAATACGCGGTGTATCTCGTAGCGGAGAATGAGACGCTCGTTAAAGAGTCACACTTGGCTCGTTCGTTAATCGCTGCTTATTTATCGCCTACCGATCCACGGGACCGCACTCGCGATATTTACCTGCGGCAATTACCTACATTATAATACGGATAAGGGAAACCGGCGGTAGGGGCGACGATGGGACAGGGAAACAGAAAGCGCGACTTCTTGGAAATGCTAATTGTCTAATTCATAGATTGCGTACATTCGCGACACGTTCCAAGGATAAGCGAACGAGGAAAACGTGGTCGTCGTGAAAGTCGACGAACGCCTACGAGATCCTGGCTGAAATCGCGCCATCATCGCGCCTCTGTCAATCGCGCAGGCCGCGATAAACGGTCTCGGGCAAGGTGCGTTTGGTTAATCGCGATTACCGAAGATGCGGGTCGATCGGGATTGCCGTGGCACAGGTGTGGTGACAGGTGAGCCTGCGTATCGCGTCGCGACGCCTGTTGGAAACTCGAAAAGCGCGCCGCGATTCGGTAACGCGATCGCGTAAAGCTGCCTATTACCGCACGATCCTGTTAACCAACGAAAGGAAAATTGGGTCGACGAAAGTTTCCTTCCCCATCCGGTCTTGGCTAATTTCATATTCGCTCGATCGTGTACTCTCCCTGTCCCGTGCATCGTGTGCACTGCAATTACTTCCGACAACGTTCAAAAATAACCATCGAAGCGCTGAAACTTGGCGTACGCGAGCAACTCGCCACCGACTTTCCACTCTGCCCGGTCGCTCGCGCGCCCAGGGGATGCTTCTCTTCTCTTCTTCTCGTCTTCTCTACTTCTCTTCTTCTCTTCGGCCCTCGCCGCTCCATCGTATCAAACCTCTCCCTTCTCCGGCAATCATCTTTCCTTCCTTCCCGACGCGCGTTTTTTAAATGCCGTCGACCGATCGCGGCTCGGCCGTGCGGAAAACACGGCAGGGACCAATCGATAACCGATTCCCCGGGCCAATTTCAATTCTCTTTCTTTCCTCCAATTTTCAACTGGGTCACCAACGGAACAGGTTCCACCGTGGAAACATCTCTCGAGTTAGAAAAAACCGCGGATCTAGGTTAATCGATTGCCAGGTGAAATTCGGCGATTCTTCGATTAAAACCAGTTTCGAGATTTCTCCGCGTTCCCTGGATACTCCGCGGTGTCCGAGAGCCGAGGAGCCAGCCTCGTCCCATGCTAATCCGGTGCCTCGAAATTCAAACGAGCACCGGGAACATTTACGGAAGACTCATTCGAATCTCGCTCGCGATTCCCGTACTAAATTACACCGCGACAAGCACAGGGCAACTTCTCGCTGCCTCGATCCGGTTTCTCGTAATTCACGTCACAGTTGAAAAGAGGGGAAAAAAGCCGGGGAGAAAAACAAGGCTGGAGGATGCGTCGAAGACGCTCGACGGGATCCCCGGCGAGAGAAGAGCGACGGAGTGGATCGTGATCGACCAACGTTTGACGGAAGAAAAATCGAGCAGCAGAGTAAACGGCGCGCCACGACCAAACTGCCGCTTGTTTTCGCCGATTAACCACATTAATGGAGGCATATTTACCGTTTCGCCGCGAAGCGCGAGCTCGCGCATCGACGCGAGATACAAGACTGATCAATACGCGACATTCGCGCCACGCGATTTGCATATGTGTATATGCAAATTCCTAGGTAATGCTGTCAATAGCACGTAATGTACGCGTTCCTGGCGTGGCGCGTTATAAATCTCCTCGTTGGCCGATATTCTTGCATGGCATGATCCGCATAAATGCGCATGCAAATTCGCCGATGCGATTATTTTCGGCCCCCGCGGCTCGCATACGCGAGAGCACGCGCGCGTACGCGCGAGCAACTCGCACTCGTCGCGAGATTAACGAGTCGCAAAGCGAGACCATTCACCCGCCGGATCGATTACCGATCCTACGCGATTATCCAGCTCGCGTTCCTCGTTTCGCGAGCTTTTGACAACTTTCGTCGCGATTCACCGGATTTGCCGGGGTTGTTTCCTCTCCGCGCGTCTTCCATCGCGATTTCTCGCGATCAATAGCGATCCATAGCGATCCGTAGCGATCGGCTGAACTACGCGCGCACTAGGTCACCGTTGGTTTCCGCGTGCGAACGCGCGAGTCGGAACTGTCCGTATCGGTCTCGGCGACACCTGCTTCGCCGCGAGAGATCTCGTACGAGCGATTATCTCGTTCGGCGAGATATCGTCGCGAGGGCAGCCGGCACCGTTGCCACAGCCGACGAAGATGGAGTGGCGCCAAATGTCGTGGATGCAATTCTCGGAGAGTCCAGGCTGAATGACAAGTAAATCAAGCGTATAATTGGAATTCAATTCGCACAGTGGCACAGATACACGGCATTAGAATTCCGCTTGCGGGCCTCGCCGTTGTACGCTAGCTGCTTGAGGCGCACACGCACGCGCGTGCACGCGTACTAACGCGTCGATTGCAAAGGCAAGGTGCACGCCGTCGATCCGTCTTGGAACGCCTCGCGAGGACGGTGCCACGATACGCGAATCACCGCCCCATTTCCAGGAGGAAAGCGCTGGAATGCGCTAATGAACGCGCAGAATCGGCCAGCGAGTAGGCGTAAGAATGCGATTCAGCGGTCGTAAATTACGGCTAAGGTACACTCGCTGCCTGGCTATTGGTCGTCGAGAATGCAACCAGTACCAATGTCCTCTTGTTTCGGCCCGACTCGATTCCGTCCAGATCGTTATCCCGTTGCCAGATGATCGATCCAACGAAATCACCACGCGATGCTCCAAGGATTCGATGCGTTTCCTGGATGTTTCGCGAAAGCGTTCGGTCGTTTGCAAACACCCGGTAGATCGCCGATTGCACTCGACACTGAAACTCGACGGGACGGAGGGCATAAATAGATAACCGCGTGGCGTAGCTTCGCGAGCTATCGCTATTCCAACGCAACGTTCGAATATACGTGTCATTTTCTCGCTCGCGTTTCGCAGACACAGCCGATGGTAGCCGTGGCTTTGGTAAAAGCGCACAGACGCGCGAAACAAGGGCGCGGATCGAAGATGTCTCCGCGATAAGTACGCGTCACCGTTCGAAGACGAGAGAGAAAGAGAGAGAGAGAGAAATGGAGGAAGAAATATGGCTGGAGATGAGGAGTGAAACGCGAGCGAGAGAAGGAAAAAGGGAAGGAGCCGGTGGAAAGCGGAGGGCAAAATACAAGCGGCAAAAGGTAGAACAGCAGGACGGCAAGATGTCATTGGTAGGAAGGGTGCCGGTGGCGACAGTAGGGGGTGCACGGGACTAGAACCTAGAAGGTTAACAAAATCAATACCGGTGGGTGGCAGAGCTGGTGGTCGGCCTGCTGGGGGGCTAGGTCGGCCACTGACCTTTATCCAGGCCAACTGCATCATCCCCATTTCTACGCGCGCACGCACACCGCAGGGAGGACGTCTATTTTCACGGTGAGCCATTTTCGTCCGATGAAAACAATCCGACCGTACGTACCTACAGCCTTCCACTGTTACTCCGAATGTCTGAGCGGAAAGAGAGAAGGAGACCGGGTCCCGACCTTTCGCGCTTCACCGAATCCCGATCATCGATCCTGCCAATAACCGCTTCCTCGACCGTGGTCCTCCATTCCGCCACCCCTACTCCCGCTCGTGCCCCGGGACAACCACCCTTCTCTCCCGTTTTTCCAGAAATTAAAAACCACCCGCACGATTATTCCTTTCTCCGAGGACGGAGACCGCGATCCTGTGCCTCGGAAAGCAATTAACAGCAGAGCTACGCGCGGAAATGTTATTTCGGTGAAATTTATCGCGTCTTCTCGCAACGCTGTTATAAGCCACGCGTTTAATCGGCGTCCGCCTCGAAACGTCCGAGAAATATTCGTTTGATCCGATCTATCGACCGTGGCCTGTGTCTCTCCGCGACGAAACGTCGCCGCGAGTCCCACGATCTTTGATTCTTTTAACGCCTAGATCGCATCGCGTCCTATCGAATCGCCTCGAATCGCGGATGCACGTTTCGCCGCGTTATCGAGCGACCGGATCGTTCGCTCGGGAATTCCAGCGATTAGCCTACTTATCGCGGGAGGAAAATAGCAAGTGGAATGGCGCGTATCTGCGTCGTCAATCTGGAAATAACGAGAGCACGAAGGGTTGTTTTAGATTTTACGACTCCCTCTTAACCGGCCCAATGGGATATCCTTCGTCACGCGAAGTGCCACGAAAATACGCCGCGTTTCCGCGTGTTCGACGTACGAATTCGTTCTCGAACGCGAAGTCTACCCGCCACTACTCGGAAGTTGGCGATGCAACGCGTATTACTCGCCGCGCCGGCCGGGTTCCTGAAATCCTAGATTCTGCTGCCACGGCGCGTGCAAATTAACCTTTCGGGAAATAAGCGAAGAGGCGCAGCTGCCGCGTATATATTCGACTTTAAGACGAATCATTAGGCCACTCCGTTCCTTGGAACGAACTTGGCGCGAATCTCGCACGAGTTCCGCTGAACGTCACCTTTAACCATTAAGGAACGCTAGACGGAACTGAACTTCCGTGAATCGAAGTGGAGCAGGAGAAAACTTCTCTTCGCGCTATACATAGACTTTTCGATCGCGAATCCTAGAGAGGAGAAACTTGATATTCCTTATTATCGATTCTCTGCCATGCGAAATCCCGCGAGCCTCGTGACACGGCTGGGATACACGCTGCGAAACATGGTCCATCGGAAGATGGATTATGCGAATCGATCGGGGAACGCACGCTGTTTCTACCATCGAATTTTATCGCGCGGTATCGCGAGGTTATCGATTACGAGGATCTTCTAACTCGGATGGCTCCGCCTCGGCCGACTTTGTTGCAAGGAAATAGCAAGTATGGTTACACGCGACCGGGGCGGCGGTCAAGCAATACCGACTCGTAAAACGCGGGATTGCCGGTATCGGCGCTTCGATGAACGATCCAACGCCTGCCAGGCGAAACCAAGAATAAGAAGATTTTACGAGGGGGGCTGTAAAATATGAAAGTCGGCTACCTAAACGCGGCACAATCGGACAGAGGTAAAAAGAAACGTTCGATCGAAACGAGAGACGGTGCATTAGCATTTTTACTAGCCGCGAATTAGCATGCTACGCGTTAGTGAATAGCGATGCCGCGATTTAGGCCAATGAACGTCGACGACGGCGTCGATGATGGCGGTCGTCCTTGCCGAGCAATGTTGTCCTGTCGGCGACTGAACCGTCGTCCACGTGACCCGCTTTTTTCTAGGATGTGGCACGAACTACTAACGCATGCTCTCCTCTCCGCTGCTCTCTCTTTCATTTAGAAATCCACGCATGCAACCACGCCGATAGAAACCGCTTCATTGACAGATTTCGCGGCGAGCCAAAGTCGCGGCACTTTATATCGTCGGCCGATCCGCTCCGTGGATCATGAGGTTCGCGCAAACTATGCACGATGTATGAATGCTAATAATGATGTAACCGAATACGATCCACGCATACGGAATAACCTCGCGGCCGAACGATGCGGTAATATGAATTTAGCAAAGGGTATAACAGGTAAGACGAGAAATCTCCGATTTTCCACCCGTCCGATTTCCAGCAGCCAACAACGCGCCGTTACTCTTCATTCGATGGACAAAACAACGTAAAGCGAGGTAAATAAAACGGAACAACGAAATAACGATCGAGATCTCTGATTATACGAATAACGAATCGATCGTCTCGAATTGATCGCGTCGATGGGTGAAAATTTTTGAAAGAGACTATTCGAGACGCGATCGACGAATTTATGGGAAGGAAGGAGGAAGAGCGTTAATTTTCTCCACGGGCAGAGATTACGGTGTCGTTCGATGTCTGTGACGAAGCATTTTTCGCGAGCTGACAACGTCCGATCGTGTACTGGTTGCTAGGCCTGACCTCGGACGAAACGGTACGCAGAATCGAGAGAATCGAACGATACGCGATTCAACTACGCGACCAGATCTACAGAACGTATAAGCAGGAAGGTTCAGTGAACGGGACATCGTTCTACAATAACGATAAGGGCCTTGCATATGCGGTACCAGTGCGTGGCTGCTAATAGAATAGGGTGACGGAGGGTCTTGTTCCAGGCCGATGGAACAAATGAAAAGAAATGACGAGCAAGATGAAGACAAATGGTTCGCGGTACTAGACTCGATCTCCTAAAAGTAACAGAGGCAAATCAGCGGAACGAATCGAACGTCTCGGCGCGTGAGTTCACATGTAAAGTTCATAACGCACGAGCGACGACCTCGTTCTCCTTTGTGTAGCGTGTTTCGTTCGTAATTTCGCTCTTTCTTTCCCCTATCGTGCCAATGATCGCCCGATAATTAATATTAATTCTAAACTCCGCGACTCCGGGCACCATGTCTGCCCGGGCGCAACGCCGACCTGGCAATTTTCCTTTAAACCCGATCGATAATACCGATAACAGGCGTGACGCTCGTTTACGCGGCTAATCCGGAATTTCGACGCGGGAAATTTCATCGTCAAGGTGGAAGATGAGAAAATGGAGGCTTATCGCGATAGGAACGCGTGGTCGTGTTCACACGGAAGATCGACTGGTATTCTCGACGGCCGTTTGGCTAACCTACGCGGAATTGCCGATTAGCCAATTCCAGCCGATGCAAATGACGCGGGATCGTACGATCGCCACTTCCGACGTATTATGTAGATATTCACAGGGCGAACGGAAATTTCGGTGTAGAAAGCGTCGCGTCCGTTCCAACCCGTCTCGCCTTCGAGTATTTTGCGTTTCAAATCGCGGCCGTGATTCATTCCACGCGAACAAAATGCCTAGCCGCTACCAGAAACTTCGTGGAATTCTTGAATTTTTATAACGCGCACCCGGTCAATGCGGACTTCCGTGAACCGATAGATCGAAACGTGAACGGCATTCTCCACGAGCTGATCGTCCGTCCATCGATGCACACCGACGCTGTTTTCACCTTCGGCCCGATCTCCTACCAGCTGCGCGAATAACCTGACGACGACGCTGGGTCAAAAGGGGAACGAGCCAGACCGAGGCTTCTCCTTTTCCATCCTTCTCTCCGAAAACTCGCCCGTATTTTCATCTTCGGAGCAAATTCAACCGAGTGACTTGCACTACGCGGTCGACAATAGGCAGAGATTTGCTTCGAGTCCTGCACGCACCGTGAGAATAAGTGGTATGCCGACTGTCCGAGCTCTCGTATACGTGTAAGACTCGACACGCTCACACTGCAACGAGATTGCGTTGATTCCGCCGAGATAGGACACACGGTGGTAAATGAAACCGCGAGTCCAGGACTGGACGAGTTCAACTGGCAATTAGATCGGACAATAACCTTCTATCAACGATGCGAAGGGTTTCAACTAAATTGTAACACGTTTACGCTCGCAGCGGTAGACGGAACGATTGTCTAGCGGTGCTCGAGGAAATAATTTTTAACATGCTCCCAGAAGACACCCGCGCGTCGATAATAGAACAAATTGAAACGGTGCTGAAAGAGAAACGCGCCGACGCGTTTAACGCGTGTTCATCGGTTAATTACGCGAAAAAATAGTTAAGTTGCTTTCCACATGCAACCGGGTAAGCCACTAATTAGGCATAACAGCACGCAACGCAAACACGAACCTCGAGTGTGCGTGCGTGTGCGTGTGTGTGCGCGCGCGTCGTCACACTTGTTTTCCACCTACCGTTCTTTTATTCGCGTTTTCGGAGCAAACGGTTAAGGCCATTCGTAGGCCTGAAAGAATCGTCAACGGGACGACCGTGATAAAGCCAGCCAACGATACGGGTTTACAACGAAGATACCGAACCTGTTAATTAACGAATAACATTCGCCTGATTGTTCGTTCAAACCTCGGCTCTATATACTACCCGAATTCATCTGTACTATATATCGATATCTTTACGTTCGTCTATTGCACCTCGTGCATTACGTACACTGCTCATACGAGATGCATCGATTTAAGAAAATACTCGGTCGGTTATACAACCTGATGGAGAAAGATCAGAAGTCATCATACTTTGATTAGTTTGATGGGATAGCGGTTGATTAATCTTCTTAATCCTTGAAAAATTCTGCCAACGTTTTACCAGTATTTGCTTAACTACTTATCTTATAAATCGGGTAAAAGCTACGCTTTAACCTGACGTCGCTTTGCATATTAAGACACAACCTATTGAACCACGGAATAATATTAGAAACGGATAGCGCAAGGCCACAACGTAGCCCCAACGAACAATCTTAAGTTACAAAGTGGCATGAAAGGAAAGTCGAGACTCACCGCATTGCTCTTCTCCAACGAGGGACGGACGCTCCGCCTGAAATGAAAATCAAAGAAATCGTTAGTTTCATTGAAATACCAACGACTCGTTACCTATGACTTAGATTCGTATTCGAAATTTCGCATTCATCGACGTTCGATTAACGGTCGATTACCTTGCGAGTAGTATTTGTTAACTTACGCCATCTACCTGTCGATCGTATAATAGTTATCTTCGGGAAAAAAAATTCCCAAGTGCATAATATCTGATCGGATCTCGATTTTCAAACGCTAACAAGTTACTCCGAGATAAAAGTGAATAATAAATGATACAATTGTTGGCTCCATGAGAAAGAACGATGCGAATACGATAACGCCGATCGGAACGTTGTTCATTTACATGGTAGTTCGTTACCTGAGAAACTCTCACGCATTTTTAATACCTGAAAATTAATATTCAATTACAACACGGTGATTAACATTTTTAATTCTTAAAATTATTCCTTAATCTTTATCGGTGATCTTTCGCAAAATAAACGCGTACAGGCTGGAGAGAAAAGAAGCAAGAAAATAAGTATCCGTGATTAAAATACATTTCTCGATACTTTTTTTCACCGTCACGCAACGAAATACGTCACAACCTTGTGCTATCGTCCAAATTATACGTTGTACGATGAAAAATCGCTTTTACGTACCATAAAACGTGTAATAAACCGTATTGCCGCAAATTGTACGAAACACTCCGATAATTATATTTAACAGTTGGTAAAAACTATAATCTCGTCTTCCACTTTTTGAATCTAACCAAGGGTATGTTATAACCGCTAAAAACCTCCAACGTATAGTTACGGTTACGCAATCCGCTTCTAGGATCTATGCAAGACGCGACATCTGTGATCTACAAGATTGCACGCAAAGCTTAAGCCCCTTGAGGCACGCATTTTTTCGACTATCTCGCTTCGATTAGTTTCATGGCTGACGGTCTCGAGCGGGACGATGCCCGGTCCAACGGAATTTCCACGGGCCACGATGTTTTCGACCAACGCGCGTGATTTATTCCGAGTATCCTTGCATTTTAATCGGCAGAAATTACAAAATACGCGTATAATGTTTCGACGAGACACGCAACCGTCTACTGTTCACTTGTGCGATCTTCGAATTGCGTCTGAAAACGGGCACATAAAAGAGGCCTTAAGCTCTGCTCCATTGCTTCGAGAACAAAGTTCCTCGGCATTAACGTAAAGAGGAGCAACTGAAAAGCCGGTAGCACGACGACGTATTTATCCAGACAGCAGACAAACATACTCACTTGAGTACCTGGCACCTGCTCACTTTCGTATACTTCAAAAGGACTACAAGGGGTTCGTCACCGAATGAAACTGCGTATAAAGCCAGACGAACGGTAAGTTTTTAATGCGATTGTAATCTCCCTTCTTACATAAATAATTTTTTGTTTACTCGCGAGCTGTATACCGCGACGAACGACGGGGAGTTGAAACATTCGCGTTTCGGAACGGCTAATCGCGCAGCGTTGAAAAGTTGGAATAGGAAATAATCTGTTAACTTGGAAATAGAAACTGTCATGGGAGTCGAAGATATAATTAAGCGGTATCTCGAGCGAGCACAGCGGTATCGATACATATTGCATCGCGTTACATACACCAGGCAATGGTCCTCCATTCGAAACGTCAATTGTACGAGCTTACACCATTGGTTCAATTTGATAATTAGAATTCTATTGTCGCAATGATGCATTACGATATTTGAGAGCAAGCTAACGCTGGGACTGGCTCACGTGAGTAGAACGAATTACGTTCGTACGAATTGCGTGAACGCGACTACGCATAAATAACATCGCTGTGTGTACGCAAAGTGTACGACGACTGTGACGACAGTGGACACAGTTGATCGCGTGAATAAACAGACAGGGCGCACAGAGAGAGAGAGAGAGAGAGAGAAAAGAGAGAGAGGAGAGAGAGAGAGAAAGAGAGAGAGAGAGGCACACAGATGCGTATAGACGTACTCTCACCTCGATACAAATCGGCAAGCAGGCAGCAGGCCGTCACAACACGACGGTCGTCGCATCCCCTCCCGCCACGCCTCGATCCTCCTCTTCCCGTTCATTCATTCCTCCTCCACGCGACGCCGTTCTTTCTCTCGGGCGACGTTCGTGTCAGCAACATTAGCAGACGACACACCATAGTTACCCACTGTTCCACACTACACACTCGCGTACTAACCAAATAAAGTACGATCTTCGACCAATCGAGCGCCACGAATCGAATCGCATCAACCAAATACGATAATACCCAGAGGCACCGTGACACGAGAACTCCGTCAGACCGACGCCATTCCTTCCTCCAAACTGTTTACATCGTGTCGAGAATTGCGATACGGCGAAAGTAAATCGCGCGAATGTACCCCGCACTCCCGAGCCGCGGTGTTATATTCGATCGCTCCGAAACCGCACTTATTTACACCGGCGATTAAGCAGCAAAACAAAAATAGTCTCTCGCATGCTCCGTAAGATTGCGCTACTCTTCGAGTCCGATGTCTCTAGGCGGCGTGACGTGAACACGGCCTACCGTACGTAAGGCCATTAATAGGAGAACAGCAACGACGAGGAACAGCCAGCAGGACCCGTGCGTGAAATGTCCGACGTTGCGGAGAAAACTATTGTAGGCTGCTTGCAGAATACCTGACACGTTCTCAAGGCCGTCCGCGAACGTCTCGCCGGCGACTACGCCGCTACCACAACAGTCGAACGACATTTGACCAAGCCCCGTAGTACCTCAAATGTTTCGAGTGGGCCAAGTATGACGAGCTCCAGTCGATGATTAAACGAGGAGGAGCACCCATAAGAATGCCGCACTATAAAACGGTGCCCCGCGACAACACGACTAAACGGGCTAAGCGGGTTTTCGCTTTCGACTGAAATCGAATGTCCTGCCGGCTAGCTGCTGACGAACAACCTATATGAGTTGCGTACGTGTGCGCACGCGTGCGTCGTTGTGTGTGTTGCGGTATACCGTACCGCGCGTTTCTACCAGCATCCAGTATCGAGTATCCCGACAAGTAAACGTAGCCCTGTCGAGCTCGCATTACAAAACGCCAGTGTCGACAAGATGAGTCGACCGATTAAATTACATGTGACACGCGCGTACTGCACTCCATAATGACAGGTACATCTTTTTGCCTTACCTTGATGGAGGTCACACCTCCGCGTCCTCGTAGATATTTCAATCCGACCGCTTCCCCTCTTACCCATCCTATCAATCAAACTTCCTAATTTCCCTTGAAAATAACTTTATCCATCCAACGATAATACCATTCTATCCTCCAAACTTTTCTATTCCTGTTTATTTATTGTTACATATCCTTTCAAATAACCAAATCCTTAAATCCTTAATAACGTAAGCCTTACGAGAATCACGTAACACGAACGTATTTCAGTGAAGAGTTTTAATTGAAGCTATAGCTATCATCCGAGGTATATGGAAATGGTGGAATGCTACTCCACCACTGACTGTGAAAGTTGTATTAATTACAGCCTTTTAATGCGTCGACATTTTTTCGCCCCGGTTTTTATATCTTCTCGGGAGGGGAGCGGGAAACGATTGCGTTCCACACAAAAATATTTGCTCGTTACTTACTGCGGTCCATTGAACTTCTACAGCTGTACTAAATTATGCACAGTATTAAAATGAATACGTATAGCGAACGAAATCATTTATTAAGTTGTTTATATCGTATATCTACAATCCTCGAATACTTATTTTATAACGATTAAATCTAAGGAAGATTTGTTCTCCAATAAAAAAGATTCTTATCACGAAATCAGGCTGTCTCTGTATTTTTATGAAATTCAAAAAACCATGTTATTATTTTTTCTCCTCGTTTAGATTGTACTTTGTTTTCAACTTATCTATTTCTTCCATCTTCTTATCCACGTCGACTCGTTTAAATGCTTTATTGCTTTGATAATATAAAACTACCAAGTATCTGTTACAAACATTAAACCCACTTAAGTGATCGCAAGCATTTTTCGCATCAAATATGTCTTCGTAAACAACAAAAGCTGTTCCTCTAGTTTCAGCAGTATTTCCCCTACAATAAAGTAATTGATTAATTTTAAATAGTTTTCTTAATACATTATCTCGATAAAAAGAAGAAAAAGAGAGAAAAATAAATGATTAAAAGCTGCATAGAACTGTTAAGTACAATTGATGCGACACTTACACTCTGATTTGTCTAATAGCTCCATATTTCCCAAAAATATCGTACATTTCTTCAGCGGTGATTTTATACGGTAAATTCCTTATATATAACACTCTGTTCACTTCTGGAGGTAGCCTTACCTATGAAATAAAAATGTTTCTTTACACAATAACAAATAAGATATAGGTTAGGTTGACGATAGGTATATACGTGAAATTTCGTGTACGAGCATATGTACTTACATTGGCTCTCCGTTGAAGCATTGCCATAGTCATTTTGGAAAGTCGGTATTTTTTAATTCAATAGCAGAAACGAAAACACAATGTCGATAAAATAACAATCTCTGAAACGTCAAAACAGTTTCAAGTTCTCGGGTTAGGTTCGTACGTAATTTATGTTACCAGAGAGCAGCACCGTATTTTTCCATTCTATAGAATTAATTATCTCAACGAACTAAGAAACTAAAGAGAAATAACAAAGTAAATAATTATGTNTAATTCAATAGCAGGAACGAAAACACAATGTCGATAAAATAATAATTTCTGAAACGTCAAAACAGTTTCAAGTTCTCGGGTTAGGTTCGTACGTAATTTATGCTACCAGAGAGCAGCACCGTATTTTTCCATTCTATAGAATTAATTATCTCAACGAACTAAGAAACTAAAGAGAAATAACAAAGTAAATAATTATGTCGAGAACTTTTATTTATAGTAACAATGCTCCAAAACAAACAATTAAAAATGGTACTAGTAATTGATATTATATACCTACAATATCATTAATGGTCGGTAGCATCGATAGTAAATGAAGTGTACTTATTTAATGTAACAATTTTATACATTAAATTACGTTTAAAACATTTACGGTTTACATCTTTTCTTCGCGAAGAATACATTGATAGTACAACCACAGTTTAAAAATTTACTTGAGTATTTTTTTAGAAACGATTTGATAAATTGACACATCGAATATTACAACTGGAGTATGATAGCTAGGTTCCTTATTTTTGGACAATCGCATCTGATATAGAACACGTATATAATGTATTTATCAAAGTAGATATTGCTAGTGGAATGAAAAGATGGCACAACAGACCAATGCCTGATTGCAATTAGAACCGTCATATATTTTGCTACGAAGGAACCTTCGTTCGTATTTTATACTTTATTAAAGGCTGCAATATCTACGCTTTGTACATAATCCTGGATTTCCTGAATTTGTTCTGTAAGCCAATCTACGGAAACTTTATCATCCTCTACGACACACGAAATCTGAAGTTTGTGAATTCCAAAGGCAAGTGGAACAAGTTTTGCTGCAAACAAATAGACATTTTCATTCTGAAACCAAATCAGACGACAAATTTATTGTCGCGCAATTTACGTTAAATAACTTACACGCTCCCCATAATAGACCGTCGGTTTCGACCTTTCGGACCATTTCTTCCATAGCTTTCATGTCTGTCTCATCGTCCCACGGTTTCACATCTAATATGATGTTTGACTTAGCGATCAGGGCTGGTTCTGTAAATGATGATTACCTTTAATATTGTACGATTATACGTGAAATAAAAAAGTATGCGACTCACTTTTAGCTTTCTTCGCGGCATATGCAGCCAATCTTTCTTCTCTAAGTTTTGCAGCATCTGCATCTTCTCCCTAGTAAGTCAAGTATTTAAACAATTTACAGTATAGATCATAAATGACAACATTTACATTTCAATACTTGTACGATAGTGTTTGTGTTGAATTCGTGTGACAAATAGAAAACTATAGCTGAATGTATTAGTATTCTGGGAATATCTGGTGTACTATATATTTCGTAAATGTCGTATCACTTTATCACTTTTGCACCCTACTTGAACACACGTGTAAAGTGTACTAAATGTATAAGTATCGTGCATAAATGATTTTTAATATTTATGTAAAAAGAAGGGGATTAACTGCTTAGTGTCTTCCATTATTTCTGCCCACTTGCCTCTGAATCTGAACCAAAAAGATCAACATCGTCGTCATCGTCAGTTTTTCCTTGTACTGGTTTCGAATCTGGTTGAGGATTAGCAGGATAAACTGTTATTGCAGAAACAGCAGCTAGGAGAGGGTGGATCTTGTCTTCGAGACATTTCACACGTTCTCCCAAGTTTTCAACAACGCTTTTTAATTCTTGGAAGACTGCTGATAAACGTTTAAAATATGGTGATTACTATACGACTAATAAAATAATTCAGCGCGAAATAACAAAATACTCACGATTAAAATTTATAACATCCTTTTTGTCCTCGTTTGGAGTATTAAAATAGACAACAGTTGCAATATCTTCCATCTGTAAAATAAAATTAGAATGTAGTTAAAGTTAAAGCTAAAAGAAAAAAATATTAATTATTATTAAGTGATTAAATTTTATGTCCAACAGTTTGTATTAATATTGGGTATTATATTAGTAAGCAGGTTTGAAAACTTGTTATATAAGGGTGTGCAAAGAGTGCAGTACTCACACACTGTAAAGACTGTTTAATATGTTGACGAGCCTTGGCAACCTCATTGGCTAAACTTCCACCAGGAAATAGAATTGGACTAGTGGTTTGTTGATTTCCCTGTATCCAGCAATATTAAAGATCAACTCAGACTAAATTGATTGCTACAAACAATTCAATATCATATCTCCACTAAGATTTATAAATAACATTATTCAAACTAAATTTATATACCTAATAAGCATACAATTATATTATAGCTTTAATTAAAATTCTTCATAAAATATGTACTTGTAAATAATTTTGGATAAAACATCGAAGATAAGATATTCTTATAAAGAAATTTATATCTCAGAAATATAGATACTTAAATATATGAACTTTTTCAAAAAAAGAAGAAAAAAAAAATTAAGTGGAGATAGACATTTTGAATGTTTAAAAAGTGAATAAATAATAAGCATAACAAATAATCTATTTGCTACAAGAAAAAGAGTTAAAACAAAAATATTTATCACCATTATATAAACATATTGTTAATAAGCTTGAGGTCATACCAAAATTCATTTCTAATTGAAAGCAAACATGCATTGCAATCCCCCATTTTACATAAATAAAAAAAACGGCAAGCAAAGTATTAAAAATTAAAGTGGGACTAGAATAAGATATATATTTGTACAATATTTTTTGTGCTCACTCAAGAATTTAAGAACTATTAAAAAACTAATAATTAAAAAACAGTATAGATCAGAGTCTTATCAAATAAAACAGTATAAAATGATGTCATCTTCAGTCAATTTTTAAATATAACATAATAAGCAGTACTTCTACAGTGATCTGGGCAATAAATTCTATATTAGGATGAATGAAATTAAATTCTACAAGTATTGCATTGATGCACGCAAAACATTGAATAATATATATGCATTACAGTATGTACCTGAATAGGTAACTGCTGCTTATTCCTTACTGATGGAGGACAATAGACAACAGGTTTCCTATTTCTATGTCTTGTATCTGCTTTGTTCTTTTTCTCTTTCACCTCTTTTGTATTATAATTCTCAGATACATCATTTGAAAAATTAGTCTTCTTTTTTTCTTTTACTACATTTTCAGCATTGTTAGATTTTTGCTTTTCCTTTACATTTTCCTTCTTTTGCATATTCAATTCATCGACATCTTTATGTGCTTTTTGAGCTTTTACTTGACACTGAGCGTTTTTTATATCATTTGTAATATTCTCAGAGATCAATGACTTGCTATCTTTAGATTTTTCAGACTTGTTTTTAGTTAGAGAGTTATTATCCAAAAAGGAATTATCCTTACAATTATTAGTTAAAGAAACTTCAGATATAAGCGAGCAGCTCTTCATAATCTTATGAGACACCACCTTGAAACATTAAGCTATGCAAGTAAGAACTTCTGTTGTGCAATTAACAGTGTAAAATACAAACTAAATGAAGCATGTCTTTTATATGCTTAATTTATATTGTTACTACTGAACATAACTGCACAAAAACTAAATACCTTTAGTAAATAATCCATGCATTCTTAAACTCATTGAATATATGAACATTTAAAACAATACCATTGTGTAACCATAAATGTAAACAAATAAATAGAAAATTACATTGCTTATCTTATGTTTTTATTTTACATATTATCAATTACACTTGTCAGAAGAGTTCTGTGTTAGAAATGAAATACAGGATTAAGTAATTCCTTTGAACACATAAATAGAAATGGGAATTAAGTGTATAAGGAAAGAAAAAAGAAAAATAAATAAATAAAATAAAATTCCCAACACCTCATGGAATTATGAACAGATAAAATTTTCCCTATCACCAGATATTCCCTGAAGTGTGTGTTAAAAATGTTAGTTTTTTTGTTAGTACAAAGAAAAAATACAAGGCACAACAAAAAGGCAAACATTAGCTGTGGATGTTGGGGTTGACAATAATAAGTTTTCTTGAAATTGTTTTGTTTATAAACATACATGTAAACATTACAATTCTTCATTAAATTTTATTTCTATAGCAAAGCAATAAAAATAAATGAAACATAACATTTGTTTCATTCAATAATCTGTATGTTTAGAAACATGAATCCTATCCCTGTTGGCAATCAGTTTTATGTCCAATAACATTGATACACAATTCATTGAATAAGATACTTACCTTAGCCATTCTTTCAAAATATAGCCGTTCTGCCTTATCATAGGATGGTTTGTCAAACCATACCTTCTCCTGTGCTAATGCTGATTTTTCCATGGTTTAGATGATTTGATCGACAATAATGGTGTAAGTAAATTTCTGTAACATGAAATTTTACTCATTTCAAAACATTTTACATATACTAAAAATAATCTATTGAAGTATACAAATTCCAAGAGTTCTTTATTCAAGTAATTTAAGCGTATTTATCACTTAGAAATATCTGAATATGGAAAATAAAAGTATTAAAAAATTTTGATTAATTACATTTATTAAAAATACAATCTCTTTGTTATGCATACAATACATAAAAAAGAAGATATACAATATTGTGTATAGTAATAAATCTTTATATAATAATAAAAATTATGTAACAATACGTATCTATCTATCCACCTGTGTATGTATATACGTACATACATACACATGTATTAACAATTAACAAAGTGTTAGACAAGTATAAATCAATGTCATAAACTATCATCATCACTACTGAAATATTCAGATTTAAATTTAACTTTACTTGATACTTTACGAGTAGGAAGATCTAATTTATATCCTTGACTAACTAGTGATGGTCCATTCAATTTATTTTTTATAGCATTTAGCAAATGATAAACTTCTTTTTCTTGTTCTGTTTTAACTACACATGGATATAACTCTAATGTTTCAAAATACTGAACAAATGCTTTGAGTTCATTAAGGGAGGAATGAGTAGAGTAGCATACATTGAAAGTTCTATCTTTAACTTTATCCCATTCTCCTATTATACTTGTATCCTTCTTTCTCCATTTCATTACAGATGGGATAACTGTTAGAATATTTTCATTGCTTACATCACCTCGACAATGCAAACCTGATGAAGATATTTTTTTCTTGCAAGCATGAATCAGAGTACTATGTGGGTCATTTGTGACATAACAAGATAATTGTGCAATGCGACAATAACTTTCAAATACATCATTTCTTACGTGAATTTTCATATTTAACATTTTGGACAGTTCTACAAAAATAAATTCAGAACCATACGTAGCAGAACATTCTAGAATAACAACATTCCTTGGGTCTTTGCTTAGCCAGTTTTTACTGACTTCGTATATTTTAAATATACTTTCTTGTCGAGTAGGGAAAACACAGAAATCAGTACTGAGAAATGTTGTATCTAAGTAGATTTTACTAAATTTTCTAGGTATCAATTTAGAATCCATAGAATAATGTAAACCTTTCAATTTTGAAAGGTCTGTTGAATTAATACGAAAATCACCAGTATATAATACTGATAAGTTATTTCTTTCAAAAAGAAACATTACAGAACCAGGACAATGTCCTGCTGAGACAGAAGTTACACAAATAAGGATTTTTTCTTTATTCTCTAGTGCATACTCTATGACAGTAGGTGTATTAATATCAATTTCTTTCACACAAGAACTTTTAAATTTAAATCTAGCTTCTAATAGTGCTTTTGTGATAGGACTGCAATAAAGATATTTTTTATATTCATCTATATGCTCAAAAAATACATCTGATAAACCATGCATGTGATCGAAGTGACAATGACTAAGAAAAAATATAGAGGACGTTAAGTTTGCTCCATCAAAACGATCCACTGAGATGCCAGGTATCTCCTTAATAAGCCCAAGAAAAGTTGACATTCTGATAAGTGTTCCTGTAATTTATAAATTTAATATCAACTATGTCAGTAGCATCAACTACAAATGTACAGCATGAATGATATCTTAAACAAGTTATATCCTATTAACAGTGTGCACAGTCACGTATAAAACGAAAAAAAAAGTAATGATAAAATAAACCTATATATCTTTAATATCACAAGATGTAAAAACTCGAAGAACATTACAGAGATAAAGTTCCCACAAAAAAGAGTTGTCACGAGTAAAAAAAACAAACGGTTTTAAAATTAAAAGATAACGGTTTGTATCGTAGGTTATAGCTATAAATTAAACATATGTTTAATAAATGAAAGAAACAAATTAAAAGAGGTCGTTTACGAACCAATAAGCCCACAATCTGAACAACTGTGTACGAACAATCAGCAAATTTTTCACTGTAACATTATTAACACGAATCCGCCATGTGCCGTATTGATCGATTAATTCAATGCTTGTACAGCGAAGTACAAATAATTCGACACTTGTGAATACTGCAAACCAATTCGATGTGCATGTGGATTATATAGCGCTTAAATATTATTAAATATACCTTGACTCGTTACAGATTGTCAGATTGATGCAACAACTGGCCGCTCGCCAAAAATTTCTGTTAAGCCGGATATAACGTGCCAATTGAAAAGAAATAGAAACAGCAATGTTCGATCAGTGAAAGAAGATGTCACTAGAGTATCTTAATACTACCAACGAATTCAATACACGTTTGCTTTCTTGAAGTGTTTGGAGAAAAATCCTTTAATTTTATTGGCACGTCACTAAATAAAAATTATCAGAACTTCTTATTTATCATAATTATCCTTACCAAGAGGTACATAATATCATATAGAAAATTCGATTATATTGATTTTTTAATATTACAATTATTTACATTTGTAAAATTTAATTAAATATAGCAATATTAAAAATAGCTCTTAATTAAAAAATTAACAATATATTTCCAGGTTTCGTAGAAAATAGTTATGTGAAGTTCATAGTTTAAAAAATTGGCGGCAATTGATCAACATACGTTACGGTTGTACTATTAGTTTACGTTTGATCTGAACAGAAATCAGTAAAAATGACGACGCAAGGATCTCCTGCTAAAATAAAGGAATTACGTTTACCTATGTCAAGGGTGAAAACGATTATGAAAAGTTCTCCTTATGTCGATACAATCGGTCAAGATGGATTATATCTAGTCACAAAAGCCACGGTAAGATTACTGTTTAAATATTGAGGTTATGTGACGCTTAAATCCGATTATTTTGTGCATTTTTGTGTAGCTTCCATATTTGTTATTTCGCGCGTGAATTACAAATTCTTACTTTTGATGCATTTTACGTTTAAAATACTTACTAATCACTTGTTAAATATATGTTATATACAAACGTGTACGGTTTACAAAATGATTATATTTCTTCCGCTATAATAAGTACATACAAACAAAGACAAATATAATTTTATAGGAACTATTTATACATTATCTAACGGAAGAGGCACATTTGCAAAACAACAAAGGAAATTCTTTAGACTACAAACATCTGGCAGAGGTGGTACAGACTAATGATACGTTGGAATTTCTCAGAGAAATAATGCCTAGAAAGATCACAGTCAGACAATTCAAAGAAATGATGGCTGCCAAGAATTCACATAGCAGTTCATCAGAGAGTAGCTCAGACTCGGATAGTGATAGTGAGTCAGATACAGATTCTTGTTCTGATAGTGATGATAGGAAAGCAGATAATTCATCAAATAGTGAGCAAGAAAGTGAAACAAAAGAGAATGGTAAATGTGATTCCACCAGTGACAAAAGTGAGGCCAGTGAAAAAAGTGACAGTGAAGATGAAAACAAAAGATAGGAATACAGATATTCATTTCCATTCATCTTTTCAAAACACAGGCTCTCTGATTATTTAACGAACACCTTAAACTCAGTTGAAGCTAATATAACTTTACATACATTTGGCCTTTAGGGAAATGTTTCAACCATCTGTCAGTATTTGATGTTTCAGATTGAATACGGACAATAATTTTAAATATTTAGCACTATTTTTATATGTATTCATTAAAGATAAATTGAACACTAAATAGAACATCTTTATTAACATTAAAACACATTTATACTTTGTAGGCACATTAGGAAAAGAATTGTAAGAAAATGTACAAAGTAAAGGATTTATTTATTTTTTGAAATGCATTAATCTAAAAAGCGCCATGGTACCTTAGCTCATTACATAATACAAAATAAATGCATTAATTTTTATGCACTGGTTTTTTTTTTTAGCTGTATCACCATTTATTTTGCCATCTCATATATTGACATGGTATCAATAATTTTGCCTTACTTTTCTTTGTTTTTTTTTCTTTTAATAGGATTTGCGCACAGACATCAATTTTAGAATATATTTTTATAATGATAATTTATAAAATTTTATTCTTGATGCAATTTTTTAGGCTCCGATGCTACCGAAGCAGCATCATATTCAGATTCATTCAATTTAATTGCTAAGAAATAAATTTCAGCTAAGGCTATGATCAATGCACAAATTATACCTAATAACAACCTAAATCCAAAGTCTAAATGTCCTACTATTAACTCCACACCTATGAATCCAAATGCAAAACCTGCTAGCACAGAAAACACAAACTGTGCAACAGCTATGAGCTGCTTATTTATCTGCTTCACTGGAAAACATAGAGATAAATATAAATCCAATGCATGTACAACAAAAGAAATTATTTTTAAGTTAAAAAGAACTTACTTTGGTAAGAAATACTGTCTTCTGGTAGTTGCATCGTAGTAGTATCTACATTTTTGGTCATAGCTTTATATCTGATAGCATCTTGTTGTGCTCTTAATTTTTGTGTTCTTGCTTCCAATTCAGGATTTCTTGGTGTAATTATTGGAGTTGGTAATTTGATGTCGTCTTCCTCTAAAAGTTCATGTAAATAAATACTTTCCATATTGAGAGTCCTGTATGTTTCTAAATACTCGTTCAACCATTTTAATTCATCCAATTTTAATAAAATATCTTGTTGTTTGTCTCTATGTGACTTTTTTAAAGCAAGAATAGCAGGTGGTGTACTACTAGTTTTCTTCACATTTTTACAAATGAATTCTATTAATTTCTTATTTGGTTTTATTTTTATAGAAGGATCTTTTATTGGTTCTATTGGCATTTTTGAATGTTTCAACTACAAGTATTCTATTATCAACAAAATAATATCGTTATTAAATCTCCATATATTAAAAATCCAAGATTGATACTGCTTTCTGTTATAAATTATTGCAGAGTACAAAATGTATTTGTACAGTATGCTTATACAAGAATGATATAATTATACGAGTTTATGACGTGATGTGCAACTTTTCTTCTATATCAATGTAGAATTCTTTTATTTCATTTTCTTTCTCTTCAAAAGTTTGATTTACTTTTTTACATTTCTCGCTCATATCATTGACAAACTTTTCCCATTCTAGTTTCCTTAGCTCTCTATTTTCTTGTAATGCAATGTCCTAAAAAAATATCGAACGTTTATATTAATGAAAAATATAAAGATATACTTGAAAATTTGGTTAAATTTATATTCGTATCTTATCCATACACTGTCAAACTCTTGTTCCCTTTGGAGAACTCTTTCACACATACTCAGGGCGACATCAACGTTTGCTTTTAGGCTTGGCAAATGACAATCCCCAAGTTGTTCTGTTCGATCGAGTTGATTTTCTTTCAATTCTGTCGAGTATTCGAGTATTTTGAAGAGTCGTTCCACTTCTCGGTCGCCTCTCTTCTCCTATAAATATTTTTTCGATATCAAATTATAGGTTATGCACGATAATAAACTATTATTAACGTACATACAAACTGATTAATCGATTCCCTAAAAAAAATAAGGTCTAATGCATGATTTTTCACGCAATCACTATCCTTTCTCGCATAGTGATATCGATATTAATAGTAAGAGGGGAAGAATTCTTTACCTGAAATTCGCGCAGGAAGAATGTTATTTCGCCTTGAATGAATGGTCGATGATCAAATAGTCGGCTCCAAATTTCACCCGTGTCTACGAAAATGCGATGTTACGAATGAAATTATGATAAATAGTTGTGAAAATAAAGCGTATACCTAAAATTCACTTAGTATTTTTTATCAATCGGAAGATGCCGCACCTTTAATAATGGACGCCATGTTCCTTTCGTAAGATCAGTGAATATTCAACTCGCAGATATAATTTTCGCGCACATCGCACTCGATACAAAATTTTCTTTTTTTATCTTCGTGTACTTTTACCATGCGTTAAAATTCATTAGCGAATTATTTGTATCGTTTGTTGAATTATCTATTAATATTATTGCATTATTAATCGCGTTATTTTAATTATATAAACGCAACTCTCCGTTTTTCATCAGCTACACATATACATATATATATA
>NIJG01000028.1:0-80625 GCA_002201625.1 Euglossa dilemma | reverse complement strand
AGAGAGAGAGAGCTAACAATGTATTATTATTATTTCATGTACACGAAAGAAGAAATTGCAACGATTCGCGATGTGGCAAATATGAATTCGAATTAATTAAAAAAATAATAGCTCGTGAAACAGATTGTTCGTATAAATTATCAGGGTACGAACAAGTGGTGTATTACAATAAATTTTGAATGAAATACACAAGAGAAATGAAATAACAAAAATTTATTAATAAGTAGAAGCTTTACCAGCATAAATCTGGATCACATTTTAATCAGTTGAGTGGTGTTTATTTTAAAATGCATTTGCAAATATAAATACAATCGCGATAACGCCCTCGGAACGTTAATTTTTTTCCTCCATTAATTGTTCTCAGTTGTAAATTTAAGTAACACTCGAAATCCATTAAAATACGTTCCTTTTCATTAATTGTCGAGTATTACAGAATAATTTATCATAATTTTATCGAGAATGTTTCGTTTGGCCGACTTTTTTTGAATAATTTCTTAAGATATTTTCTGAAATAAAAGATGAAAATTTAAATTTCCGTTTTTTGCAGGAATAAGATTTTTTACGGTGTCATTGCTTTCACTCTTAAATCAACAGTCTTTCCCTTTTTATATTCGAAAAGTCGCTCTTTAATTGCGACGATTATTAAACTTTTCTCGAGCTTCTCTGTTAAAACAAATAATCGTGCTACTGTGACTGTTGCAGTGACTTTTTCTTCCTCTATATCTTTTTTCGTCATTTTCTCTTAATAAGTTCGAAGATCTCTTCGTCTTAGTCGCGCACAAGAGCAGGGAAAGTAATTACAGATAGGAAATTGCCGGAGGAAAATGAGCTTTCCATTGGGTTCCATGATGGATTGACGTTTAAATCAGAAATAATTATTTGTCGCTTAAACGGTGAATAAATTTGCTCTGTTCACAGGTCGCAGAGTTGCGAAATCATGGTTATTTGGCGTACTTTGACTCTTTCCCAAATCAATTCGAGTTGCCCACTAGATGCAAACTTTTTAATTCGTCAATCCAAGTTTTTAACTCTCGTAAAACAGTTTCTTTTCGACGGTCTACTAATCAATTAGGATCGAATCAGCTTTTCTCTGTCGAGCCTTATAATCGCTTTTGTTCCAAGTAATTTCTTTTTATCAAATTATTTTCCAAACGCGATGGCTGAAATATCTCTATTTTCCCAAACATTTCCTTACTTTTCATTCTATCTTTACATCTTCAGTTGCTTGCAATTCTCGTTTATTTATTTCCCTAAAATTTTCATCGAAAGAACCGAAATTTCCAACGTGTCGTTTGACGTTTAAAATAGCGAATAGTTTAAATGTTAAGCGAGCATTACCGGCATTGCGGATCGCGTTAAATGAAATATTTGAATCGTTCGATCGGCGAGTGCCTTTTAACGCTGGTCGAGAACGACGTATTGTCTAGACGAACCTAAACGCGCATTCGACACCGACTCGTTTCTTCCTCGCGTTACAACGCCGCGCATAACTTATCGATGAAAAATTTGAGACATCCACAAGATATGGCGATCACGACAGTTGTATCGTGTGACCAAACATGTACCAGGTGCACCGATGGTAGGGATTTCTGCAGAGTATAAATGTGAAGCTTCGCTCGATCGTTCGTCTGTTTCGCGGAGCCCGATCTAAGCTCGTGTCCAATTCATCCAACGAAACCTCGTCGAACCGCAATGATTTCCTTCCTGTACATCGTCTTGTCGTTCACCGTTTTGCTAAAGTAACAAACGCCTATACATTTTCTCTTACACTCGTTCGTTGTTTCATTTTAGTCGAAATATCGTGAAACGCGCGCGGATCATTTCATCGAATTCGCCTGGAAAGCATCGTGACACGAATCTCGGCGTACCTCTAACCGACAGGGTTTAGCTAGGAAGAGTCTAGTTTCTAGGCAGATAACCGTACGATTCGCAACGATTCGTTAATCTCGACTTTTCCTTTTAGTCAAGAAGTCGCCGGTGAAGGAGCCTGCAAATGCGCCGTGTTTTCCACGCAAATATCGAATTCGATCATCGAACGCTCTATTCCATGTAACGTCACGTGCGATGCTGAAGGGGAGGAGAAATGTCAACAACTGTGCGTCGCTTTGGTCAGTAAATAATTATGTACGTCCGACGATTACGTATAGCTGGTGAACGTCAGAAAGATACGTGTAATTGTGTGTACAGGCCGAAAGCGCGAGAGAGCAGGCGCCGCAAATGATCTGCGAGAAATTGGGCACGAACGTGGAGAACCTCGAGGTAAGTTTTCCAAAAGATCCAGTGGGAAAAGTGGGTGTGTTCCAAGTTGGGCCGTTTGGTCGCGAGAAACGTAAACGCGAAATATGTTTCAGGTGGCAGTGTACGCTAAGGTGTGCGACGCGAACGTCTGGAAATTCACCGGTTTGAAAGCTACGGACCCAATTTGCTGCCACGAGGGGAAAAGTACAGCTTGCGAAGAGTCAATCCCGATGATCGAAAACTAGATAGACTCGTCCGTAATTATTCTGTAATGCATCGGGTAGTCCGTTGCGTAATTTTACATAATCATTCGCCAAACGTTTATTATTTTATCGTTGATCAATAAATCTTGTTCGTCGTTGTCGCTATTGTATCAGCGCGAATGTTTAACCGTGATCGATCGAATTACGGCAATAAATTCGTAAATCAGCGTGAACGAAATTCATTCGCTTCTGCTCCGGCGGCGATTAGTCTAGACAGAAATCGAATAAAATACACGGTAGCCTCTGCGTCGTTCCAAACCATTTTTTCTTTTTCCTTTTTCTTCTTCTTTTTTTTTATAGAATTCAGTCGAAGATCTCGCTACTCTGGAATCTTTGATTTCAATCGTCGTCGAATGTCAAAGACATTCAAAGACCAAGGAAGAAAATCGTTTTAAAAGTATTAAACGCTGTCCATTCCCGCCCCTCCTCCATTTCGCTTGAATCTCGGAGATCTTTGAAACGATTATACTCGTACGCAGACCATCTTTCGAGCTAGTGCCAGAATACAAAGTACGCCTCTCACCGATTCCAGATATCTTCTATTTCGTCAATGGTGTTCCGAGATCCTCCTCCCAGCCCATTCAATAGAGGGTTTGTTATCGTTCCCCCCGGCTTCCTGCCGATGAATCCTTCGCCGTGACTCCTCTATATCGACCTTGCCATCCTAGAAGACTATTGTGTACCCACGGTTTCGTCCTCCTTTCTTCTCGCCATTTAATGACTTCGCCATTTTCACCCGGTCTCGCTTCGTCCTTCTCCAAATTCCCTTAATTTTCCATACTATTGGGCCCGACACGGCTCTCTCTGCCGAATATTCGCCAGGAGCGCGGCTACTTCTCCGTTTCGCCACCCGTTTATCGCCAGCGAGTCAAAAGACTGGTTGTGTTTGCCAGATTGTTCCTCGCCGTGTTTGAGCTGCATGGTTTACACGAAGTCTGATACGGAACAGTTCCTGTTCCGCGTGTTACGTGTTTTGCGTCGCGTCATACGTTGACTTGGTCTACTGACTGGGTCCTAAGGGAGAGAGGATACGCCGAGAACGAGGACGGTGACTACTTTGTGTTGTTAGTTTGCACGGTACCAACATTGTGGAGCGTAACACGCGGACTTTGACCACTGCCGCGGATAGAGGGGTACGTGCCAAAAGTTGTTCCAAGTAATCACGTGTCGCGGGTATTGACTTTAACTACTGTTGCTCAGAAGCGTATGCACCGTGATGCCGCGTCGCGTTCAATTTAACGAAAAATCTCTCGACTCTCGATGTAACGTTGAACAAGCATTATTACACGGTCGATGAATCGTAGGGCAATCGGTGTTCGCTCCATCGTACGGTGGTTACTCTCGGAACGCTGCTCGATATTCTATTAATCGGTTGTCAGGTAATTTCCACTCATCAAACATCCTTAATCATACGATTGGGAATGGTACACACCGGTAAATCCATTCGCGATAATTTGCGTTTCATATCGCGTATATTCCTTCGTACGAACGCTACCGACCGTGCAACGCGTGTCGTTCTAGCACAATTAAACGAAACGGAAATTGAGGTAACTAACTGTGAGTTTCCGGTCCTATCTTCCCCGCTAGCCTTCCCGAGTACCAGCTAGCGCGCCCTTTCAGCTCTCTTGTCAGATTTAAAATCGCTTCTCCTTTCGCTACCGACCTTCGTTTTTCTCTCTGTGTTTCTTTGCGAATTAAACGTGCGGTAACCCGCAGTTTCCCCTTTGTCGCTCGCGAAATGAACGTGTCCGGATCGAGCACGTTCGCAATCGAACCGAAATTTCAACGTTTCGGAAAATCTACATTTTCCTGCCACGAATTAGTCAAATTTGCTTGATCGATATGCGACGAACAATCAACGCCACATCTGAAATTGAGCCGTTGCGTTTCACGAGCGCGTTACAGCTAAGTTAACGCGTCGATCGAGTTTCTTAGCTCGATACGCGAAGAAGAAACAGAGAGACTTGAACTCGATTCCTCGTTTACTCTAAGACGCGTCTCGATTAAGCATGCGCGCCTAATTCACGGTGGTTTATCCAATAATGTGTCGCGTAATCGAATCTCCAGGGTAACACCGACGCAATCCCGATGGGTGAGCTACATTTGCGTAAATAATTCTACAGCGATAGGATAATCAATGCGCAGGGATTACGATGTACATACATCGTTAGTTCGTTAGCGAGATATTAGTTTCCAGATGTTTCCGCGCGTGTGAACGAGCGGAAAGGGCAGGAAACGATAGAAACCCGGCGACTTATGCGGGATACGTGTCGTGCGATGCAATTATCTCGACTCGACCGCGAAACCGAGGATCGTGCATCGCAACTTCATCCTTCGGTCCAAACACCCTCTGTTCCAATACGTGTACATAACGAGTTCCGTTTGGAACGAGGTTGTCCATTTCTCGTAAATTTCCGCCGCTTTTTACGCGTCTCCGTTTCCGGGAGTTAGCACGAGCCACCGGATTGATCGCGTATCGGCCGGAACACCGGCCTCGATCCACCGCTCGTTTACCCTCGCCGCAAATCGTATTGTCATTCCCATTAGCCGAACGAGTAATTTATCTCTATTAGCGGCGTGTCAGGCTGTATTTAAGGTATCGAGGATCTTGCGCGCCGTTGGTGTTAAACCGATTCGTAGGCTTCCGAATAATCTCCGTAATTCGATTATCCTCTCGCGATAAAATCATCCTCTTACGGCGGATTTCACCTAATTTCGCGTAACGCTTTTCGCTCTGACCGCACGCCTCGCTGTCCAGTCGTCTTCTCCGTGTATTTCGATCTCTTTTTCCTCTGCGAGGCATTCATTATGCTCGGCTCTGCCGGTGACTCGGAATTAATGGTCCGACGCTACGTGTTTCAAACGATGACGTCGGGGGCTGTCCCAGAGGTTCGCGGACAAATTGCTTTTCGGGGACAGTTGCCGGTGCTTTCGGGGATTCGCGAATAAATGGACTAATAGGTTTTCCGTCGCGGACGTTATCCCGGTGTTTATTCATCGACGTATCGCGCGCTGTCATCGGGTAATTACTAATCACGATACCGCTAATGCAGGTGCTTCGCCTTCCCCGTTACAGGCTAGCAACTAGGCGACGCGAGGCATCGCGACACGCAAACACCACCTTGGAGCCCTTAAACCGGCTTAATCCTCTGCATGCCTTTCACGCCTCCTTAATGTCGCTTCACCTCGCGCGCTATGCTCGTCGGGCCGCGTGTTCGCCACTCCGCGCCCCGACCTTCTCGCCTGCCTGACGATCGGCAGCAAACAACACCTCCCCGCGGATATTTTTTGCCAACGTCTCCGGTGGTCAGAAGTTCGAGGCTAGGTAAGTGGTAGATCGCGGAGCAACGGGGCATGACTAAATTCATTGTCAAGTTTCCAAGTTCTTCCGTGGTGGTTGACACAGGCTAAACTGGTATTACGCCGGGTAACGCGGCAGACGAGAGACGCGCCGCGCCGTGTTTAAAGAGAACGGTTCCGTCGCGAGAGAGGGTGGGCGTGGAAAACATCGCGCGCGACGACTTCGACGAAACTTTCCATGGTATCCGAAACGGGGAAAAAGTAACTTTCTCCCGCGCGAACGCGACAGGAGGGAACAGCGGTCGTTAAAGCGGACGCGTCGTTACGCTGATAGCACGGCGAATTATTCGCGTAAATTTGCCGCGAAACTCGTTCGAGACGCCTAATACGGTTCTCGTCACACCGACAACGCTTTCCAAACTTTTCGAATAAGCTGGCTAACGGTACGCTAACAGCTCCGGAAGCGGGTGTTAGAATTACCCGTTGATACTCAGGAATGGCGGGAAGGATTGCTGCCCGCTCGGTGAACCGTTAGAAAATGCTCGCGATATTTTCTTCACAGTGGACGTGTCGTGAGACGATGTCGCGTCAGATGTATTCGGTGGTAATTATCCACGCTTAAACCACCCCGATCGTTAAGCCACACGCTCGCTGTCGCGTCACGATACGTAACATTCGTGTAACGTGACGTGCAAACACTAGGTTAGCCGCCTTAAGCTTGCACCAGCCTGTATAAGCTTTCCGTGTCTCCTCGATGCCGCTACAGATCATACGTTACATGTTACTTCGGCCGGAAAGCAGCCACGGAACTACATCCACGGTTCCTGGAACCGCTCGTGTCTCACGATCACGCGTGCAAAGGTGTATTTATCCACGTGTGTTTACCTATTAGCGACGTGTCGGCGCGGCCGCTTTGCCAGCCGAGGCCGCGATTATTGGCTGCTCCCGGTGATTACTCCTTCCCGCCTCCTTCCAGCCTTCCTACCTTACAAATTCCATCTCCAGCACCGGGACACGCGCTGTTTTTCCGCTATCCGCTCTTCTCCCATCCAGCTGTCAGTTCTTAACGATGTTCAAAGTCGAGTCGAACAATTTTCGCCAGAGCCGAAAGACGAGGATTGATAGGAGCGAAGAGTAACAGAAAGATCTCTCGATGTTCGGTGAACGATCGCTGGTCTGCTTCGATTCGCAGCCGATTTGCAGCCGATTCGCTGCCGTTGGAATACTCGACGGCTCTCGAAAGTCGTTACGAAGTCGATGTAACGATCGTTTATTTCCCGGCGAGAAAGGGTAGGAAGCGACTGGAAAGGGTGCAAACGAGGAAACAAGTTTAAAGAGACGGGCTGCTCGGTAAATCGCGTATCGCGATAATAATCGGTGCAAGTGGTCGGCGGATCTCTTGCACGCGAAGCGAGGAAACCGCGCGGATCAGCGCGCGAAACTTTGTGGCTCCGCTTATTAACTTATTGCGTCTTCTAAGTTCCCGCTAAACTGATATTAATTACTGTACTCTCCGGAGCTCTAACTTTGCCTGGCTTGTTGTCGCGTTAGCCCCCCGTCGCCCTCTCCTCCTCGACCTACTTTCAAATTTCTCTCCCTTTTATTCTTCGCCTTCAGCTTCCTGCACCCTTTTTAACCTTCCCCTCCGCGCTTTCGAGGGTCATCCAAGATTCTCAAACCGGGGCGCCACGTTGGAGAAGAAATTTGTAATTCTCGTTGTCGCGATAGCAAGAAAATGGACGGCCCCCTCCTCCCCTTTTGACCCGCCCAATTTCGCCCGATTTTAAAATCTGTTCGGCTTTAAAATCTCTTTGCGAATTTCGGCCTTTGCCGGAGAAAAAACGACCAACGAGTTATCGATCGAGACCACGTGGAATAATTTAACTAGGAATTTTCCCGTGTTATCGCTTTGTAACCAGTTTTTCAGGCGGCTCGGTGTATCCGGGTCGAATTACACGTATAAACGTGCCACGTAGTACCACGTACCGGGATAAAGAAAAGCAGGAGGGCGCTGCGAAACCGCAAAACCAATAGTAGCTTGCGAGCATCTTTCACCGAGAAAATATTTCCCACTAGACGCTCCTCGAAGGAGTCTTATATACGATCGGGGACCCAACACGAGTAAACATGATTCTCGTTCTCCGGCCAACACGTCCCCGGGGATCAACGAAAATACGGTGGATCTTTAACGCGGCAGACAAGCCGTTAAAACTCTCCGACAACTGATTCGTTCCTCGGACACGAACATCAATTCCGGAATTATAGATGTGTATCCGATACTTCGTTATCTCCAACGCGAAACGTATAAACGTACCGTCGTGTACCAAACGTACACGTCGATACGCGGTGAAACTGACTCGTGTCGATCTTCTTTGGATCGGATCGACGACGGAGAGGATCGGATCTTTTCTAACCACCTATTCGTCTATTCCCGGGGATTTTATCGGAGGTAACAACGGGTATTCGAAGGATGCCGTGCCGATTTTACGTGTCCGAGGTAATTACGCGTCGAGATTCGGTCGAATTTCCGATTACGATGGAAGGAAATTTCGGCGTTGATTCCGGTGCGATCGGACTGCGTAATAAATTCGTCGCTCTGTCCCGGTATATCGATACAATTTTCATCCTTGGTTTGGAATACACACGGCTCGCGTGGACGCGACGGACGCACGGGAAAATAAACGTTCCGTGCGATTTTCGCTGCGCGATTGATCCGTGATTCCATTGATTCGACTCTGAATGCGACACACTGAAACAACATGCACTGCCATTGTCGATTCAACCGGACACAAAGCGGGTGGGGGTACGGTATTATAAACCTTTCGTCTGGCAGCTGTTAACCATTCCTTGTTGGACAAAGAATTAAAACGGGATGACGGAGAAAAAGGGGAATAGGAGCGCGGAGGCAGTATTTGCGAATGATCGGCCGAGAGAAAGTGGAAAATAGGAGCGTGCCCGAAGAGATATTGAAATTCCGAACAGGTGTCACGTTGCAACTTATTAATCGAATTTCGCGCTGTCGAATTTATCTTTCCGCCGTGTATTTAAAGCGTGTGCTCTCCGGTGCTTGTTGATTTACGAAAATGGTCACGGCTGCGTCTCGCTCGTTGACCAACGCAAAGACACTTTTATCAAGCGTTTTCCCAGATTATTTCATGGCGATTCATTCGGGATAAGTAAACAGTTTAAATCATCGCCGAGCGCGGACCAGTTACCTCTGAATTTTACATCGCGGCGAGAGCGTTTTATTGCACGCCCGTGTAAATTCGTCGTTTCGGCCGGGTTTTAATGGTCCTTTAGAAAATATAAATTACGCTCCTCCATCGCGGTATAAATTCCGGCCGCTCTCTAACGCCCATCATTTGTTACTCCCTGCCGTGATAACGCGTCGATATTATTAAATTCAATTAATCGAATAATTAATTCGCTAATTGCTTAACGTCGGACATTAACACGCGGCGATTTACAACGCGTAATTCGGTATGGTTAATGACGTTCCACAGGGCGCGTAACTTGGAAGACGAATCGCGCGCGAATTCGCCTGCTAGCCGGAAGGTAAGACTCGTTGAACCGCGGATTCGCGTAACGCTGGACGTTCACGGGGGAGGGTGGCGGGGAATTTAATAAAAAATTGGGAAGAAGGACGGGGACAGGAGCGACAGGTCGATGCGTGGCGTGATATTTTGTTGTTCGAATTTAATTTAAACGAACCGAGTGTACCGGTCTGGCTGCTGTTTTTCCGGCTCTCCGGCAGACGTCTGACTAGTTACTGGCTCGTACTACTTGCGAGTCTAGAAACGCGCCACGTTTCGACGACTACCCACGACGTTTTCCCCGCTCTGCTATTTCCCCCAAGAATAATTATTATTCTTTCGCATCCTCCTCCCTTTCGCCCTTTCTCCCTTCGCTTTTTCCGGCTCTCTCCTAACGAAATTCACGGCGGAACGTTCAGGAAATCACCCTAATAACCACCCCCTTTTCTCCCGCGCTACGTTTCTATCTCGCTAATTACCAGACAATTGTTTTCCCCTTTTGAATTCGGAATTTGAGGCACGCGAGCAGCCCGAGCACCGCGCAGCCTGTAATTTTCTATACAAATTTTCTATACAAAGAACGAACCCGGTCGAAGAGCCGCGAACGCGGCTGGGAAACGTGAATATCCGAGTCGCGTAAACGCGATTGAAACGGAGCTCGTCGCGAAAGGGACGCTTTATCGCGGAGCGTCGTTGACTGAAGCTGGATTAAATAATTGCTAGAAAGTTTCCATACTTCCGGAACGAAATTATACGCGTCGGTATCTTGGCAGGGAAATCGCTTTAGCCCGTTCCGGATAATACATTTTAATTGGAAGCCCGTAGCGAGGAAACTTTTTCAAACTCGTTCGACGGACCCGCGCGATTATTAGATTCGTTTGGCCGGGAATCTAGACGCAAACGAAATATCGTTGGAATTTTTTTTTCTCCCGAATCAACCGACGTAAAAATGGCACCGTTTGCCTTTCCCGTTTGCACGTTCTTTCCCAGGTTGAATATTCATTCTACGCTCCCCTGTTTAGATCTCTTTGTTTCTCTCTCTCTCTCTCTCTCCTTCTCCTTTTACCTTTTTATTTCTATTATTTAGATTAGGTCCCTTATCTTAGATTCCGTACATTTGAACGCGGCGGTCGCGCTAGTTTCCGGTCGTGCATACCGCGCCGAATAAAGGCGAGAACAAAATGGCGGTCGCGAAACTTCGTTAGATAAAGGCGAAAGAGAGGCGAGAAAAAGGAGGAAGACGGCGGAAGAAGTTGCGGTAGAGAAAGACGAGGGTCCCGCCGGTGTAACAGCTATCGTTATGCAAATCCATGTTATCGTTCCGAACGGGCAAGATTAAGACAGCCATTCGTTAGGAGAATCGTGGCAGCGGGTCGCAGCTTTGCTTATCGAATCATTTTTTACACCCCGGAGGTTGATAAACGGAACGTGGAATATTCGAAATGCGAATCCGGGGACGAGGAAGAGGAGGCGGTGGAAGAAGGACACTCGTGGTTATTACTCTGCACTGCACAGACGGGCTCTGCGTCGAAATGGAGGAAAGAACGTGCGGGGAGAAATGGGAGAATACGTGGAGAATATGCGGAGAATATAAAGAATAATTCGAGCAGAGGATGAACCAGCGATGCGTCCGAGTGGCGGTGAATTTTGTTAAAAATCGGCAGTTTTTAACGTCGCACGGCCCAACGGTTCTTTCTTTCTGTATCCGGCGTAATAACGATTGACGCGCCGAGCGTCACGGAAACGCGTCGTCGGTTAGAGGAAAAAGCATATTTCCGGAGTGCCGTAACGATTCGTCCAGCAGCCAGACGGAATTAATCAGTTTTACCTAGCTCGGTTGCCGGTCACGTTTTATGAAATTCCAGCGAATCGAGTGTAACGTGCCACGCCAATAAATAACCATCGCACTGTTCGTAATAAATTAAGGGAAATACATTCATATCGGAAGCCGACGCTTTCGTCGCTAAATAATCCAGATCGTAATCATTCCCGACGCGGCCGCGCATTTAAATTCCCAATTAGAAGGTTGCGATCGAGCCGACTGTACGTCCGCCGGCATTTTTCACCCGGGATCGGCCTTGAGAGCGTAATCGCAACGGTCTTCTCGTCATGTAAATCTCTTGGAAACGCTTTCCAGGCCCACTCCGCTCTTTTTTTCCCGCCCCTCTCTCCAACCCCTACCGTCCTCTGTCTCCGCCGCGCTTTTTCCCTCTTTTTCCCACTTTTTCTCTCTCTTCTTTTTTTCTTTTTTTTTCAACTGCCTCGTAATGGCGCTCAGTACAGTTGGTTATATCCTCGTCGCGTCGTAATTAATCCCCTCGTTGGAAGCGTGCAGAAGCGGAACTCTCGAACGAGCGAAATGCTGCGAATCCCGCGATCTCTCCTCCCTTCTTTGTCGCCTCGCGATCGGCCATAGCTGATCTGAATCGAATTTTCCGCTTCGCGTTGTTCCCCCCGATGCGCCATTTTTTCCGCCCTTTCGTAAACTCTCCTCTCTCCTGCTGCTAATCGCCGATCGAGGCCTTTCCTCTTGGCGAAATGGAAAAAAAAAAAATTCTAATTTCGGCTTCGTCTTCTCCGTCTCTGGCTACGTTTTCGCGGCTTGGTAATTTCTCGGAATCGAGCGGATAGAAAGTTGCTTCGTTATTGCGATACAGTCGGACAACCTCGTCGCTTCTTTGGCCCGGTTCGATAACGCGCAAGAAACTTGGGAACACCGGCTGTGTAAACTCTACAATTTGTGGCCGCACAAATTTGCCGGAATTTATCGAACTTCACTCGGCCATGATAATTATGCGGCTCTACTCGTTCGGAGGGGGAAAAAAAAGAAACGCGTCCACCGGGGAAATTAAATTCCGCGCTGCCATCCGCTTTCGAAATGATTCCCGACTAATTATTGCTAGCTATATTTCGCGGTTATTCCCCCGATTTCTCCTCGATCGTCTCGCTCGAGATTGTCGGCTTTGCCCCGCGCTTACCTATCGTACCTCGAATCGCGGTTTAAACGGTTCGTTCGATCATCGAGGGTGAATTAATCGGGCCGCGAGTGTAAATCGCGGCAGTGAAAGAGGAACGCGAGGCGCGAGACAATTTTCTCGGCGTAATCCTCGTTGCGCGATACGAAACTCGCGGAAAGAAAGCACGCTCGTGACAGATTTACGACTATTAAGCCACGCGGCAAAGCGGAACGAGCGATTTGTCGTGTTTTTAAGGAGAAAAGTTTCGAGCGATTTTCCAAAGGCAAAGGTTCCCGAGGAGAGTTTGCTCTTAATTCCATTCGGGCCGATTAATCATCCTGCCGATTCTCTCCCCGCTACGGCGTCTCTCTCTCTCTCTCTCTCTCTCCGCGTGATTCGGTTCCGTCGACGAAACGTCTAGGGAGTGCGTCAGCCGTGGTTTATCAGCCCGCAGGCCGAATCATCGTGCAGATTGAATGAACGAATTAAGTTTTCATTGGCCGAAGCACAGCGCTGGCCACGTTTTCTTTGTCTCTCTTTCCGTTCGATGTACCGCCATCTCGGTCGCTCTCGGCTCTCCGTCGTCTCTCCGCCGCTGCTCCGTGCCTCGGAGCCTAAATTATCATCGTCCACCTACGACGTAACGATGACACGAAGCTTCCACGTGGTGGACGGCTGGGAAAAACGCGAAGGAACGGAGCCGACGAGGTCCCGGGGCTTGGAAAAGCTGGAATTTTCTCCAACTACGGGGGAAAGTTGGTGGACGAAGAGCGATCGACCAGCGCGAATCGAAGGAAAGTTTAAACACGGTCGAACCGAAGTGCTTTCGCGTAATTATATTTCAAGGTAATTGGAAAAATTTTAATGGCAGCGTTCACGAGTTTCTAATTGAGACATTAATCCGCGGTTTCGATCGGACACGCGGGGCCATCGGAACCGTGGAATTACCGTCCGTTTAACGATAATCGAGAACACCCAGATACTCGCCGGCGACCGCCATCGTTTAACTCTGACAATTCGCTTCGGTCCACGTCGCTGCGCGTATATCCATTGCAGCAGCGAAATTGAAAGCTGATTCGGAGCGGCGATCGTTTCCTCGAGTTTCCTTCCTCGATTTCTTCGGTAATCCTCGATTCCCTGCCGGGGCTACCTTTGTTTCCCTTCCGTCTGTTCCTCGCGTTTGTCGAGACACGCGTCCCTTGTCAGAGGAGTCGATTCAGCGGAGGCAATTTGGAGCATATCTCGTCGGAACGATCGGCCGGGAATGGAAGAGTCTGTTTGTCCGTCGAGTTACGACACAATCGCGAGTTTCGTATTTTCAAAAGTACACACACGCCCGGGAAACCGAGCCAAGAGAACCTTCCGCTTGCCCGCGTCAAACGGAGTAACCTTCCAACCGAGCTTTGGAGGCAGTCCCAACTTCCTGCAGGCAAACCTACCCGTCTTTTATTGCGGCCATGCCTCGTCCCAGCGGGTGCTCCTCGCGCAAAAACCACACCGGTTCCACGGCCTGGCCACGACGGGACGTGTCTCGCAGAGACACACGGAGAGAGACTCGGAGCGGAACCTCTCCTCGCGCATCGTTCCCCGAAAATTGATTCGCAGCTAAAAGAACACTCCTCCCCGGCCCCTCGATCCCGCCAATAATCCACGATTCCCATCGCGCGCGTACGGTCCATTCTTATTTCCCCGCTCCCCTCCCCGCCGGCGGAGGCGTCGCGACGATCGGACGGACGGACGTAGCGAGGACCAGCAGCAAGCAGCAGACTGGGAACGTCAGAGTGCCCTACGACTGCGCCGCGTGCACATCCCTGGCTGCCTGCTCGATCGCCGACCGACTGCTCCACGCCACCGTAGATCCTCGCCTCACGCCGCTCCCGCAGTGCATCGATCCATCCGCCTCGATCCGCCTCGATCCCGAGCCGACGTTATTCCTAGATCCGACCTTCCCTCCAGTGATCTCCAGTGTGTATCATCGTGCTTCTTGGAATTCTTCGATCCGGGCCGCTGCCGTGGTCGGATCCGGACCAGAGATCGAAGGCGACGCTTCTTCGACAGGTCGCCCTCTCTCTCATCCGCCGTTCGTGCCGTTGCGAACTCGAGGACCAGAGGTTAGAGGTTAGCCGAGGAACTCTTTCATGCGAGCGAGCGCGTAAAATGCGCGCGCCCTGACGAGCCGCGACAAGTGACACCGTTCATCGAGGGCCCGGTATCGATTGCTCCTTCATCGAGCACCGCTTACCATGCCCGCACCGCGAAAGGGTTGAGAGAGCGTGGAAAAATCGCAAGGACTCTGCTCGTGGATCGGTGAAAACTGCGGAGGAGATTTTCGACGCGACGATCTACAGAGAAAGAGAAAGAGATAGAGAGCGGAGAAAACAGCGGACGATCGAGAGCGATGCGTTGAGCCATCGATCACGGAGCGGCGCGGGGACGAGCGACGCGTTCAATTAAAGCGTCCCAGAAGCGCGAGAGAGAGGAAAGGAAGGCACAGGGGGAGCCGCGTGACTCGCTTGAAAAATATCAGTCGTGGAGACGCGGCTTACGCGATGTCGTCTCTGGTTCGAGTCGCTCAGCCGAACCACGCTCGGTCGCGTTGAATCGATCGCGAGGAGAGTAGTCAGTCGGTTTCCAGCGGGAAATCGGAGGAAAGTTGACGAGTATCGCGGGGAACGGCGGAGGATCGAGATCGAGGACGGCGCGGTGGACGCCAGCGAGCATTTCGGCCGATTGATTTGGCGCGCGCGTGACAGGAAGACGGGACACGGGACTTTGGAAGATTTCCAGCGGCAAATCCACCGTGGACAATGAAGTGGTGCTTAGTGGTGCTGATTCTGGCCGGTGTCACACGGGCCAATTCCGTCGAGACGAACTATTCCATCGACAAGTGTCCGGACCTGAATTCTCAAGAGGAGATCGATCTCAACGAGGTAAGTCTGCTTTATTGCCTTTCTACCTTTTTTTTCCCACTTTTCCCCCTCTTTTCCCATATTCCCTCGTCTCAGACCATCCTCCGACGATTACGTAACCGCGGAATCCTGTGGTTTACCTGCCAGATCGACGCTTCCAATCGTGAAAATAATTGGGAACCGTTCCCTCCGCCTCGATATTCGCCAAGAATTTTTCCACTTCCGATCTGTTATGGCGATCCCCTTTGTCCCTTTCATTTCTATAGCGACGATCTTCGAATGTTCCCGGTTAGAACCGGAGATATTTGCCGGTCGCTCGACCCCGTTCTTCTTTTATCCTCTTTTCCTCCGCGAATACCTGAATCGCGCGATCTGATTCGCCAGGCGTAAATCGCGTCCGGGACGGGCGGGATTTTTCCGCGATTACCTCGCGACGATCAGCGTCGGAACGATTACCCGGAACGGTCTCGTTCTCGTATTCTAACGAGAGTCGCGAGAGACGCGGCGGCGTCGGTGGCGTCGGCGGCGGCCGAGGGTGGAGAGAACGGCGTTTTCTCTCCTCGGTGGTCTTAGACATTCCACGGAATCGCAGCCGCGAATTTCTCTACGGGCAAGAATCCACACGCTCGTAAAATAATGCGCGAGCTGCTCGTGCCTGAGATTCTCGGAAATGTTTAATCGAAGCGCCATTAGAAGCCGGGGATGAAATATGGAGGACGAGGCTGTTTTCCTTCCGCATTCGTCCCTGGCTGGAAAACGTCAACGTGTGCCCCGGCGATCTTTATCGTTTCCGGGATGCTGCTGGGTACCAAAAGCCACGGACATCGATCTGTCCAAATGAAAATGCAAAGATCCACGTCGGGGACCGATGATTTGTACCCTTTTTTCCCCCCTGTGCCACCGGATGGAGAATTTATCGCGGAAAGATACGGATCCCTCAGTCGGTTCTCCCGTCTCTCTTCGATTAATGCGATTCCAATAACCGCGCCGTTTTGTTGCCAGTTCGAGAGCCGTGACAGCCCGCCATCGTGCCCCTCCCCGGCTGTTTTTATTTTCCATAAAATAGGAGAAGAGGAAGAAAATATCGCGGCGGCAGGGAAAACGCGAGTCTACGAGTGCGCGTTGAAAAAATACGAGAAAGAAAATTCCGGCCAGCATTCGCTGCGACCTCGCTGATATATGTAATATCGATAACGCCGTGGACGCGTCGCGGCGTTTTTCGAAATCGCGTCGGCTGTTTTCCCCCGCTGTCCCGCGTGCATTTTTTTATTTCTACCCGTTTTATTTTTCGTCCGGTCGCCGATTAATAAAAAAATCATTTCACGCCACGGTAGATATAGTCTCTTTTTCCTCTTTTTCTTCCTCCTTTTTTACTCCCTCTCCCTCTTTATTTTGATTTTATCCCGCTCTCCGGCCGACCGATCAGCCCGGTCAACCCGCTCAACTTTGCTAGATAAAAATCCGTTGCGTTGTATCGCGAGTTCATCGAAGAGTAAACTGTTTTCAATAGGGAAGTCACGGGGCCGTCGCGTTTTAGAGAATCGGGTCAGATTTGGGTTTTTTTAATGGACGCCCGGCGTCGATCCGCGCGCATACGCTCGCATCCAGAGGCTGACATCTTGCGTGGCATAATCGATACCCCGGTTTGGTGTTTGCGCTCGATTTTCCCTATCCCATTTATATTACACGCTCGCCAGCCACGGGATACGCGTGTTTTCGTTTCATCTTCCATCGTTATTTTTCGAAATATCGGGAAACTGGGGAAAAACGGGGCGCCCGCGTGCGATGGTTCGCGATGGCGCGGGCCGGAGGAAGCGTCGGGATCGAGCGGATGCTGATAATCGTTGGAGGAGCACACGGGAGAAACCGAGGAAGAAAATTCGCCGCGTTGGAAATTTTCGCGTATCCAGACACGTCGCGACGAGGACGGCGACGGTGAGGACGGTTTCCGAGACGTGCGTGGAAGCTGAATAAGCGCGGCCGGAGAGACGCGTCGCGCGCGTAGTGGCATGAAGTTGGGCCGTAGCTTAAAGTATCGTTAATTCAAAACAATTACGAGTTCCTGGCACGCGGCCTCTACGAAGTTGTCGAGTCGTTCGGGCTTCTGGTTATGTAGCGGGCGCATTAAGTGGCAGCTATAATTTAAATGGCCGCGTCCAAGAGCTCGTAATTCGTATCTGGCTCCGTTATCGGCGCGGTCGCATACTCTCTCTCCTCGTCCTCTTACCTTTTCTCCCTCGCCGTGGGGCCCGATGAATAAGCAGGGGAGATAAAACGCGGCGGAAATGCGAGCGGAATCGCGGCAGATTGCGCGGAAAAATATTTATCGAAAAGCTTCTTCCCTCTGTACCTCCCGGCTCGTATATATTGGAATATCTCGGATTTGCAGCCGATCGAAGACACCGCGCGAGATTATTGCGTTTGAAAAATCCGCGCGGTATTCGTGGAAATGCAAATTTAGGGCCCGTCAAGGCGGCTGGCCGGCTCTCTGTTAGCCCAGACTCGCAACTTACGATTTTTTCTCCTCCTCCGTCCGCTGCTCGCGCTTCCACCTCCGCGTTGTATCGATTCCCTCGATAATTTATGCATTGGATATAAAATGATGGAACGTCGGCCGCTTCGAATTACCGGCGATCAGGCGCGGCAGAATGGAAGATCGAGCGCAATTCCGTCGGTCTAGCGGATCGCGACGCTACCTCGTTTACGCTCGTAACGCTATCGTAATCCAAGAGTCCCTGCCGCCCGTTTCTCCTTCGAATCGCGCAAACTCTTCCAGTCCCTTCTTTTCCTAATCCCTCTACGTATCAACGAAGCGTCGCGAAAGCTCGCGAATAGGGCTAGATTCGATGCAACGTCCCGTGTAAAACGTAAGACGATAGACGCGAAACGACCGGCCCTCCGAGTCGATTCGTCTCGTCACCGCGAATTTTCCCTGGCACAATGCATTTCCGATGAACGAAGGCCGCGGTTGATGGAGGAAGAAATTGAAAGAAAAGTGTAATTTGGTAGGAGGGTCGGATAACGCGGAGCGTTGAAGAGGGAGCAGACTCGGGTGGTCTTTGAAAGGGTCGTCATGAAACGCGAGATAACCGCGGCTGTCGTACTCGAGTGGAGTTGCGGCGAGATACATCAACGATTAGCGAAGTCTCTGCCAGAAAACGCGCCCGCCTCTCGGCGAAATTCACGTAACGGGCATAAAGAAACGAAATAGGGCAGTTACTTAAATCGTAGACAAGCCGTCGTGACGCGAGATTGGCCGGAGCCCTCCGGTGATATAGTGGTGCGCTTGCGAATGCAGTGGAGCTAGCGCATTTGCAGTTCCAAGTAGGTTAGCGCTTAAGCGTGTACTTCTTTTCTTTTTCCCTCTCTTCCTTTGTCTTTTTTCCTACCTTCCAGATAGGATGAGCTCACAGCCTCCGGAAGGAGCGTACACGCTGTGATTTTTCGAGGAGACTCTCGTCTTAGCCTCTGTGATATCTTTGAGAAGAAAAACACGTGGATCGTGTTAGACGCAGGGACAGGGCGTGTTAAAAAGCGGCGAGCGGCGCCGAGATAAAGCGGAAGACGCATAATCAAAGCGGCAGCTGAAAGCAATCCTTTCTAGCCGAATCGACTTTTATTATTTACCAACGTTTCGTTCCTGCCAGAGAGTTCCTTCGCAACTCCCTTCAAAACTCCCTCGAATTACTCGAAACTTCCCTTGTTACAGCGAATATTCGATACATCTTCCATCCGCTTCATCGCAGATCGGTATCTTTAAATATTCTCTCCGAACTTTGCAGCCTGCTACACGCATTTTCCATTCACCGTTATAATTGACGTGGAACGCGTCGTGCTCCTCACCGAGCGAATCGGTGAAAAGAAATTCCGGTGGAAGGAAACTCGGGATTACCCGTTACTTTCCAAACACCCTGTGTATCAGGAGCGAATGCGACGACTGTCGCGTCGCCGGTACGATTAACGACAAAGTCCAGCTAAAGTTGCCCGACCGAACGCAAACGTCCTCGCGATTTAAGCTCGCAGCTGGACGTTGCGAAATCGGGCCGAAGTGGCTCTTTCTGGGTCGCCGTTCCACCTAACTTTCGCGAATTATCGTCCTCTATCGGGAAAATACACTCTCGATCCGCTCTTTCCAATGACCGATTGTTTGCATTATTTATCCTTCGCTTGGGAAACAAAGAGGAGAGAGAGAGGGAGAGGGAGAGAGGGGAAGGAAATTTATCGCGAATCGACGCAACTGGCCAATTCGATTCGCTGTCTTAGGGATTATTGCTTAACAAATACGCGGCAGCTATTATTCGAACGTACGTGACGCTAATTTGCGTGGGATCCGCGCGTTGCGATCCGATTCTTTTTCTCTCCTCCCCGCTCACCCCTCGTTTTATCGGATTATAGAGAATTTTTAGAGCACTACGGGAGAAATCCGCGTCGCGGGAAAATCGCGAAAGACTGGCGCGTTTGGAATCGTGACCGGGAAAGGAATTACGCAACGCAGGGCCGGGGTATAATTTAACAGTTTCAAACTGGTTCGAATGTTGGTAATTTCAAGCTGGCATTGTCTGACACGGTAAACTTTCCAATCTGTTGGCCTTATATCAACATCGATCACAGGCCACCGCAATTGGGGTCTATATCGCGCATGTAAAGCGCCCAGCCGTCACTTAACTAATGTTATGTGTACGTAGCTGCGTTACATTGGCTTCAATCATAACGATGAACTTGGGACTGTAATGGAAGTAGTAGCACTGAGAACCGGCCCTGGCGAACAACGGGGTTCGGACAAACCTCTGCGAGGTCCGACCCGGCTGCATCATCGACCACCGTGCGCAACTCTGCCAGCCGTCCTTCCCAATTTCCTTCCGCCGTCTCGATCCTTAAACGCCAACGTTACGGATCGATAGCACCGGCGATTAATAGAAATTACACCCGGCTACCCGCGAAGGAGTCTGATACGGAATTTCGGTCTGATCGAATGCAACGCGCTGGCACGCCGCCTTTTCCAACAATTCTTGCCGCGAAATCCAAAGCGCTTACCCCGGCGAACGGACGCTCGTTTCATTGAGTTACATAATCAGGAGAAATAATATTTCGCCGACGAGTCTGCTTTGTTACGAGATTGCTAATTAGCCAAAGCCAGAGCCGGGGCCGGTAAAACGCGCTCGGCCGCTTTTGTCCGGAATTGTTCCGGCGACGTGGCCGATGGAAATAGCGAGCGGATCGGTCCCCTTAGGGATCGAGGGATCGATGGATCGATGGATCGAGAAGAGCGGCTGGCCTCTTCGAATTGCAGTCGCACGCGTGAAAACTTCTTTCCTCCGCGACTCGCTGCTCGCCGGATCGACGTTTCCCCTTTTGTTTAGAGTTTCTCGGGCCACGCCGCGTCGATTAGCATAAATTCCATTTAAGGCTCATGTACTGAATATATTGCGAGAGAAGCCGCGTTCCCGCGAACGGAGTTATGGGCAAGCTGTTGCGGAATTGGTTTCAAAGCTGGCTGCGTTCTGACGTGCGCCTCTAAAAGGCAATCAGCCTGTCCTGGCGAATTTTCCGACCAGCCTACTCCACGCTTCGCTGCTTTCTTCCCGCGCTTTCCTTTGCCTTTTCCGCTAATTTTCAACCCGCTCTCCCGTCCAACGAATTATCGGCATTTCTTCGCTCGCGAACGGCTGTATTCGACGACGTTCAAACGAATTTTATTTTTATCTCGTTTAACGAGTCGCTCTCCCTCTCACTCTCTCTCTCTTTTATACATAAATATAGAGGGAATACGTGAAACGCGTGAAATATAAATTACAATTTTTGAAAGTAGATGTACAGAAATGTCACGAGGATGAATAATTCGCGACAAAGACGACGGAACGGTGTAAAGATCCGGTGAATTGTTATTTATTATCGCACGTCTCTTAACAACGTCGGAAATAGTTAATTTGCAAGTACGTAATTAGCTCGTGTCGAGATAGCCGAGTCTTGCGCTGGAAATACCTGGTACAAGGTCCTCTGAACATCGAACGTTCGATAGCCTTGTGGTTGGCGTGTTCGCTTTCCACCCCGATGGCCCCGAGTTCGAAACTGTGGCATAGTTCCTCGAAAATTATTTTTCACCGAGTTTCCACCGATTTAATATTCCTGAAATTTCTTCCAAGCTTTTTCGGCTCGTCACTTAATATGTATATGTATATATAGAGAGCAAAGGGGGTGTTTCGAGTAATTATTAATTGGATTAAACGAAAATGACATAGCTACACAGTAGTGTGTGCACAATGTTGTTGTGGATTTTCGATTCTTCGAATTTTTCCTTCTCGAGGGTAAAGGGGAAACGATATATAAAATTTGCAATTCTTTGCTTCGGGTTAACGGTGGTAAAATTGTTCTCTGCTTTAAACGAGAGAAAAGCGGGGAATCTCTTGTCAAAATTAATCCAAGTCCGCAGATTCACGCCGGACGGGGGAGCGATTCTCTAAAATTGGGAAAATGTGTGTGCTTTATCGGAAAGTTTGTCAAACGACTGTTTCTAACGGACTTTTTAACGAGGGAAATAAAGTGGTGTACGTGTACAGTAATATTATATACATAAACCGTAAAAAAGATTGGATTAGTCCTGGAAAAATAAGAAAAACAAGAAGGACGGCTTAAAAAGAAATAGGCAACGCTGCGAGCATGCAAAAGTGAGATAGGACGAGAGAGAGAAAGAAAGAGGGGTAGAGATGGATTAAAAATACGGCGAAAAAGGAACTATTAAATGGCTAAATCCGAAGTAAAGAAAAAGAAAAAGCTATCCGGAAAATGGGCGGAGAGAGAGTACATCTAAAAAGCTGCTCTCCCCGGCGTTAAAAGAGAATGATTTCAAGTAGGACTAAAAAAGTCGCGCGTTGAAGGAGGAAGGAAAAAAGTAAGAATCCATAGTGTTCTCTTGGACTAAGATTACAGAGTGTACAAGCGCTCGCGGAAGTGTGTGTAAAAGTTGCAAATTGACGCGCGTAGAATTGATTGCGAAAGTTCTTCTAAGACCCCCACGGTGAAAGCCCTTTGGCGGAACAGAAATTTCGCTGGGAAATACTTGGGCCATGTAAACCCGGCACAGGAGGAGGAGGAAAGTCCGCGTAGCCCCCGTATTATGGGCAAGCTGTTGCAGTCTTCTCTAACGTCACGATGTGTGTGATGCCCTCTTGCACATGCGAGCGTGTCGTCGTCCCTGTGGCCGCTTTTCACTCGCGGGGAAAGAATTCAATGTTTCCGCGCCACTGCATGAAAACGTTAGCTTTCTTTGCAAGCACGATCGATCGGGATTACCGGGAGATTTATCGGAGTTCCCGGACCAAGTCTCCTCTTCTTTCGACGCGTGTTCCAGGCAGTCCGACAAAAAGTCTTGCCCCCGATGAATTGTCCATCGCGGGGGGACGGGCAGGCGGAAGGTGGAGGAGAGAGAGGGAGGAAAAAGAGAGAAAAGGGGGCAAAAAAGATCGGTATCATTCGCCAGAAGTATCTTTTTCAATCGGACGCCTTAGCCTCGACAAGAAACTCCGTGGTCGATACCACTGACTCGAACTGGAAAGCTTTGTCGCGCTTTTATTGTCGGATTTCTTACGCGGACTTATTCCAGGGTAGAACGAACACCCGTTTCGTTCTTGATAAACTTACATTTCTATGTTAAACCTGTCTCTCGTTTTTCTCCCTTTTTTTTTTTTTCCTTCTTTTTCCCCTTTCTCTCTTTTTGCTCGCGCGTTCGACGTTGAAAGTTCGCCGTATCGAACTTCGGCCAACGATAGTATCGATCTCCGTCGATAGCGGCTTTTATTTCCCTTCCGTTTTTTTATCGCGTCTATCGACGCACGTCGAGCCGGAATATCTGACAATTACCGTGGATCTATTTTATATTCCACTTTGAAGCAACGGGAATCCAGAGAAGCGGTTCTCTCCGAGATATATGGTCGCCAGAGATTGTGCAAGATTTACGGTGTTAGGAGCAGCTTCATCGACGAGAGGTTTGCGTTTTAAAGGGTTTCTATTATTCCGTACACGAACTCGTGCCTCGACTCCAACGACTCGCGTATATATATATATATCTAACCCGCCGCTTATGCAGTCACCTGGAAGACACCGGCCACGTAAAATATTTTATATCACAGGTAACGCTTCTTCGTCTGGCTTTATCCGACTTTATTTCCGTCGTTAATTTCCACGCTTCCTCTTCGTATTCGTCTTGTCAAACTATCTTCTCCGTTGGATCACGGAATTGCGTATCGACATGGTTGGTTCGATAATTGGCATAGATTCGCCTGGTCTGCCATTCATCGATGACCTGGGTGTGTTCGAGTCGTTGATCTCTAAACTGTTATTTACGTAACGCGTGTGGAACCAAGCGTGCACGACTCAACTCGATTCGATTCGCGAAGAATTCGCTCGCACGAGATAGATCCTTCCTCGCTGCTGCACAGTTTCGCAACTTTCCCAGTCGAATATCTGCCAGCACCTCCAACTTTATACGCGCAAGATCGTAGCGCGAAGCGACGGTTGCCCCGGATAAATCCGGGATCGATGGCAGCCGTCGGGATATTTCTTTCCCGATAGCCGAAATTCCCGCGGAGAAATTTCGCATCCTCGCGCGTTTTCCGCGCCGTTAGAGTGGCCGTGAGGCGCACGCGGCTCGATTCACCGACGAGGAGGAGAAAACCGGAGTCGGGACAACGGGGTCTCGTGTCACTCGACGACCCCGACGATGGGAGGCGGCGAAACTTTTTCCCTATCTCCGAGATAGCTGCTAACTTACCGAGCCGGAGTAGAGCAAGAAAACCGAGCATTTTTTCGTCCGCGCGCAAGCTGTCTTCGCGAAGGACGGAAGTCAGCCTCGACTCGTGGTTTTCCTTCGATCGATCACCATCGTATCCCGACGTTTCTGCTTCCCTCGATCGCGCTGCAAGAGGCTAATTACCGTGAAACGATATTCCGCTTCTCAACGAAGATTTATTTACTGGTCGGTCACACCGGCGTTGGCTGCCGGTATAAGCAGAGCGGTCGAGTAATATGTATGTAAAAGCGAAATCTTTCGGTTCAGGGGTGCCACCAAAGTTCCTCCGACCTTGGAAGAATTAGAAAAGCTTCCTCTCTCGCGCGCTCTTACTCTCCTCCTCGTGACCGGCGAGCCGATTTTAATTAAAACATAGAATATTCGTAAAAGCGGTCGGGAAGATGGGAAGAACGCGGCAGAAGGAGGGAAATTTAAATATGGAAATTTTATATTGTCGCTCGTTTACGTTCCTCCGCTTTTCATTTCTTTCCATTCTCGCGTAATAAGTTGCCAGACACGAAGAACCGGCCGACAGGCTATACGCGTTTAAATACAAGCTTTACGCGGCACGTACGAGATAAGGATTCGGTTTTATTCCCCCTTCGTGCGTAAGAACTTCGCCCGGGCTGGCGATGATAAATGCAAATGTTCGGGAATTTCCAGCCACTCCGACTCTACCACTCGAGCTTTCTCGTTTTACGGCACGTCTGTGTACCGTTCAACTGTCAACGAACAGTAGGTTAAAGAATTAACGAACCGTAGCCCCTTGTGTCCGTACGGTTCCGCTCCGGCTCGTATTTCTCCTGCCTGGTTCGAACGGTATTTCGCTAATGGCCCGGCGAATTGCGCTACTTTTTGAAAAAATATTTTTCGGCAAAGCTACGCTGCGTAACAAGGGTATCAGCCGAACGATTCTCTTATCAGATTGCATAGCCCCCTTTTCATCGATTTTCACAGGGACGCAGGAGGGATCGGGAAAGGCGGAAAGGAGTGACGGACAGCCAACGAGTAGCGTACGAGCCAGCCGAAATAAAATCCCTAACTTTCCTCCGGAACTCTCGGATCTCGTTCTTCGCCGAACCAGAGACGCAACGTTTATTCCGGAATCTCGTTTCCCGAAACTTCCCCGTTCCCGTCAACTGCTCCGGCGTACACACCGAGCTCTTCCTCTCGCGAAAAAATCCGAAAAATCCTCGAAACTGGCCGAATCGAGGGAAGAATCGCGATTAATCCGTTCTTCCGTTTAAACGGGGAAGAATGTTTGTAAAGTTGGGCGACGCGTAGGTACGCGTAGATATCGAGAATCGCGATGGAAGAAGAGGGAAAGGGGTGGAAATCGGAGCGAGAAGGTTGGCGTTGGCGGATGGAAGGAAACCAGAGACGAACACAGGGATGAAACCGGGAGAGAGATTCGGAACTCCGGCGGCGAGCAACTTTCCGATTGGATTCTTCGAATAATTTGGACATCCGCACGGTCTCTGGTTCCCTCTATTATCTCCCGCACGACTTCTGGCCCCGGTGGCTCGAATAAATAACTACGAATCGATAAGCGACATGCTGTTTGCTCTTTGCCTAACCCTAGCACGGCCCGGAACGAGTAAACTTTTATCGCGAGTACTTGTCAAGGCAAGTTCCCGGTTTTATTACGGCGATATTTCGCCGAAGCTTTCGACCCGACCCTTCCTCCTCTTCCAGCTGGTATACTCGTCCTCGACGAGCTCTAAGCGACGAAGGCTACGCAAATTTTCCGCAATAATCTCGGCTGTTTGGGCCGAGGGAAACGGCAGAGTATAACCGTACCCCGCGGACAGCCGGGCAGGACGTAAAAGCGAAAGAAGGCGGCACGTAATGCCTGGTAATTCGAAACTTCCAGGGCTACTTTGCCCGGCACAGAAATGCATGCAAATTCTTCGTCTGAAAAACTTTGCACGGGGGCAAAGCGCGGTCGCGCGAGTTCCCCCTTCTTCCCCCTTCGCTGCGGAACCAGCCTTTCGCGGATTCTGTCGCGCGACAGCCAAGATTTCGGCCGAGGACCGAGGACAAAGCTGTAAAACGACGCCGGTGCGCTTCCATTCCGGCGCTTTCGCCGCGCCGTCGGATCGTCATCGAGGGTACGTGCGTGTTTCAACATCGGCGCCGACTACGACGTGTTCCCGTCTGTCGGGGAAAAAGAGCAAAGAGCGGACAGGTAAAAGCAGCGGTCGTGATATCGGGATTAAAAGAGAAACGTGCGTGAGAAAGACTCGAGGTCTCTTCGTTCCGGATATTTCCCTGTATTTTCCTTCGTTTAAAGCTAAACCAAACTACTTTGTCGTACATAAAGTGGGACACACAGTGTCTGTGTCTGGTCGAGACCACTATTATGGAACGTTTTTCGATGGTATGAGGGAGGATGGCATCGAAATTCGTCGATGGACGCGTTTACCAATTCATCGGGCATCTCGTAAATTAATTTCGATGTTTCCGCAAGACAAACCGGGACTCCTTTTCCGACCTGCAACTCGTAAATTAGATGGTAAATTTTATACGCAACGTCAGCAATTTGGCTAATGAATTCTGGAGCAGATTACATTCTTTGCAAGCAAAGTTAACGTTTTCCAGACTGAGATATACTCTCGTAATTGCCTCTACTTTGTCTTTATATTCGTTACACTTTAGCAATTCCGGTCTCTGTTATTACCTCGCACTCGCGGTTTTCTCGTGGTTTCCTCTGGTGCTTGTCCGCGTGTTTGCGTCGCTCCTCCGATTTTACATTACGCGAATGGATCTGGCCTCGCGAAACCAGTCGTAGACGCGATATTACGCGTCGCCTACGTTCGAGGAATTCACGGTCAAGATCTCGATCAAGATGTTCGACCGAAAACGCAACGCGCGTTTCGGCTCGGGAAAGTTTAATTTTCCGTGTTTCTCCGTTTCGACTCGGCCCGTATTCCGCCAACACAATCGACACTTAGAGCCGTGTACATTGTACGCGAGGCAGAGGAACACAGAGAAGGGAAAGATTTTCCTGACGCGAGTAACTCTATAGGAGTGGAAAGTTCCCGCTGAAAGCCTCTCGTTGAGCTATGAAACATTTTCCAGACGAGCCAGGGAGGCAGCGAGCTTTTAGCTTCGGGTTTCCCGTGGTTTCCAAGCTCAACTTTTCACCGCGGACCAGAGAGAGAGTGTCGGGAGCGAGGAAACGCTTGCCGAGGGTTTCCAGTTTGGGGCTATTGCCGGTGAAAAATATTCTTCTATATTCGAATGTTATCCTCGCGGGGCCGAAGTTTACCCGTCGATGGCCCGAATACGTCAGCTGGAAGCCCTATGATTATTACGTTTCATTTGCCGGTCGGCTAAATTATCCGGAATACCGTCTACGCTTGGCTGCGCGCCGCGATTAAGCGATATCAATAACGATTCTACGTTTATCTCGACGAAATTCGGTTGTCGCCGCGTTACGTAGATCGATCCAGGGCTGCGTGTCAACGCGTCATCGCGAACCGACTATGGGAGGACTCGCTGTTCGCAGCGGGGACTGTTTGTTCGCAGAACCCGGGCCACGTCGCTGGCGATTATCGTTCCTCTCGCGCGATTAAAGCTCGCGATCGCGGCTATGCGCGCGTGCGAGCAATGGTAAATGAAAAGCAGGACCGTCGGCGTGTGCTCGACGTGACAGATCCGGCGATTCGACGAAACGTTACGTATGGAAATAGATTTTTCCGCCGGTGAACGCGAGATAAATGGGCCGGTTTGCCGTAACGCGAGATTTTCACCGGGGATTACGTATGCAAACGAGCCGCGTTTTCCCGCTGGCTGCTCCGCCAGCGATAATCGAGCGCAATTAAAATGCAATGTTATGAAAGGCGCGGCGCATAATGCCGGGGCAGAGTTAGAAAAAAGGCGACGCGCGTATATTTTCGTTGAACCGTGGATCAACGCGGAGCGGATACCTCCGCGCGGATCCGGGAACGCTGTTGTCGCCGCGCATTCAAACGCAACCGTGCAGGTATTTGCGTAGCTGTTAGTCTTCCCAGAGATTCCGCCGAGGAGTAATAATTAATTTACATCGCGACTACCGACGTTCGCTTGCTTAGAGTCTAACGAATGTTAATACATTCCGCGCTGTGCATCGCGTTTTCGAGGGAAGTTGCCGCGTGTACCGTTCCGGTCCCCTCGCCCTGGCTAACTTTCTCCCTATCGGGACCAACCTCGAGATCGATCCGCGCTCTCGTCCTTGCTCGAGAAAAAAAAAAAAAACCCACAGAGTCATCGCGCGTCGCGTTACACCGTCGCTGACCAAGTAGGTGAAGGTGATCGAATCGGGCAGAAATAGCGTGTTAATTTCTCGCCTTCTCACGGACTTCCGAGCTACGAAAACCGCGATAGGTGTCTGGATACACGGAATCGATACCGCGACTCTGAAATGCGGAGGAGAGCCTGCAGATCCTCAGGGATACGTCGCTTTGACTCGCGATATGCTTTGAGCTGGCGTCCTCTTGGCACCTTGGCACCTCCAAACAGATTTCGTCTCGATGGCATTCCTCTTAATTGATGGCGATTGCTTCTCCCATGGCGACTCGGCGAATCATAACCCCGCTGCTACCCCGCGGGTTCCTTTTGCACCGGACGTGATCGGGCTTTGAACTTGCCAGCCGAGGCACGGATCCGTCACTGGCGAGCCTTAACGAAGTTCGTCGGCCGATGGAACACCGACGAGGAAGACACGGAACGATAATGGTCGGTATAATGGTTCGGTTGGAATTAGAAAAGCCGGCTAAAAGGTCTGGCGACTGGAAGCGAGCGGCTGGGGACGTATCGAACGCGGGTAATGCGAACATATTGTGGGAAGGGAAGAGGGGAAAGTGGGTCAGTGTGGGCGACAAATGGAAATGCATTTTCAACGCGATGTCACGCGTCCCAGACGTTGTCGCAGTTCGGCGTTTAACGATCGCGAGGCGGAAACCGGCGCAGTCTTACGCGGATTGCTTCCTCCGCGAGTCCCGGCGCGCGAGACATCTCTGCCGTTCGTTAAACGGCAAACGGCCCTTCTTCCTTTCTTCCTTTCAGCAAGAGCTGTCAAAGTACCGGTAGAAACGGTAAGAATAAGAAGAAGCGCGAGGAAAAAATGGCTTTGATCGTTGTACGACCGAGGAGTTCGATTAATTGGGAGAAAACGGAGTTGTACGGAATTCGGTTTGCTATTCCGCGTAGAATATAATTAAGAAAACAGCGGTTAAGCGAAAAGGACGACGCGCTATTAATTGCGCTCTCTGCAAGAAAGGGAAGAACGGTGGACGTTCTTTTCACGGAACCACCGGTCCGAGGCCCGATGCATAATTACCGAACGATTAATCAGCCGGAATAATTAACCGCGCGAAGCGGAGGATCCTGCGAAGCTTGTTCTCCGCACACGAGAAATTAATTGCTGGATATCCCGATTTCGCCGTGGTAATTGGATAATAAGTAGGAGATGTTTCGCAGCCGCTCCGGCTAGCCTGCCAGTAGCCTTTGCTTCGCAAAGAGATTGCCGAGCGATGATGGCAACTTCCGGAATCTCGGGTCTCTCGTTTCCTCGAGTTTAGCAACGTTTAGGCGCGACGCGATGATCCGTCGGTTGTACGGTTTTTTAATTATTCGCGGATAAACGCTAGTTTGTTTTTAATTAAATTATTCCCGGGGCAAAGTAGCGGGAACGAGGTAGCCGAGGGATACCGAGTAATTAAGGATGCTGGTGAATAACCCCGGTCCGCTCCATTCATATTTAAGAACCATCTCGGCTGAATTTTCGATCTAATCGATGGGAGATCCGAGCAGCAAATGAGCTCGCAAACGACTTCGCCAACGTTACACAGGCTATAGCCATTACGTTTATAAGGTCGAGGAACCGTCGGCATTATAATCGTTAATCTCTCCAATAGCCCGTTAATACGTTACGTATTTTAATACTCGGCGATTTTCCAGGTATAAACAGGTCGGGAAATTTTCGTTACCTCCCGGGATAACGACTGCTCGCTGTTTTTTCCTCGAATCGAAGACGATATTCCCCCAATTACTGCTTTCCCGGCTCCCTTAATTGGACGAAATACGCGCAACCTCGGAACTCGTCGCTTTTAATCGCGCGACGCCAAGTCCCGTATACACCGGCGTTAATAATTCGACAATGGAATATGGACACGTTGACGCGAGCCACGGAAATAGTCGACAGCGCGTTCGAGTTCTCCAATTCCTCGTGGAGACTTCTAATTAACATTTAGCGCGGCGCAGCGTGTTTGTCGCCCCGAATCTGCAAATTACCCTCATCTTCGAACTGTTCGCGAAGGGAAGTCCGATAATTAACCGTACACAAGTTATTCAGTTATTAGCCGTGGCCACGGCGCTGTTTGCCCAGCGACGTCGGGCTTGTTTGTGTTCCCCGGACGGACGCCGGGCTGAAGATATCTCTTAAGAGATTAAGAGTGAGCGCGAGATGATCAAAAGATCCACGGTCGACCGACACGGCGACCCGATTTAATTATTTAATTAGACACCGGGCTGAATAGCGAATTAAACGGTCCGCGGGGCCACGTAACGGTTAAGCCTCGACGATTACACCGAGCCACGCGAAACCTATCCACTTGGTATCCGCTTTGTATCCACTTTCTATCCACTTTCCATCCTATTGCCGCGTTACTTATTCAAAGTCCAGATCAGAGGCGTCCCGACGCTGTCCCGTCGAACCGGCGCGTTCAGGGATGAATTATCGCGCAGCTCGCTCCGAGTACGTACATTATGCGAGTAGTGGCATGCGGTAGTCGGTAATTTTATTAAAGAGCTTCGATTTTGCGATAAACTATATCGATATTGCGCTTACCCGACCAATATTTGGCAGCGGCGCCATAGCCCGACGATATATGGATCCCGCAGGACGTTAAAACTGAAAGTACATACCGGTTATTACGTAACGCCGTAAACATGCTTGCTCGTAAAATAAAGCAGGAGCAATCGTTCAACTACCGCGAGCTGTTCCTAGGCGAACCAACACCGGTGTTCGCTCTGGCCACCCAGCCAGGGCTCGATCGTCGAGCGAACGGACGATAACGTGTTTCAGGTTGTCAATTAAATCCGCCTGATATCGGTGACGAAAGTACGAGGAACTCGTTAACATCGGCTGATCGGTGTCAAACGAGACACGCTTGCTGTCAAGTGGCACCGATAATCGCGACGCGAGCGATCGCGTGCTCGGAGGTTATCGCGTGCTCTCCGCTCGCTCTCCGCTCGCAAACCGAGAAAATTCTTTCGCCTGTATCTCGCACCGCTGCGAGTACGTGCAACTGGTTGCTGGTAAGGCGTACGTTCGTGCGAGTAATTCTAGATGCGTCGATATAATCGGAGATACTGCTCGTATTCTCCTCGATCCGTCTTATTTTTCTCGGTCTTCGACTCCCGTTACAAGCGGTCGAGGTCTAACTAGTAATTCTATTTCCCGAATAAGTTATCTATCACGCGGGGAATCGTCCGCGGACGTCGCACAGAAAATCGCACGATTCGACAGGAAAAAGGGAAATGAGATAAACGATCGTTGCGTAACCGCGCGGAAAATGTAGGCGTTGTTTTTTCGCGCACGCAACGCGAGAGTGCTGACAACGATGGAAGATAGAAGGTACGGCGCAGCCGACTGAAAATGCATTTCCAATAGGAACGGTACGATAAATCGTCATAACGTCGGCTTTAATAATCGGAAGCTACTTAATTCGTGGAATCAGGTCATGGGTGTCGGGGCAATTGCATCGGTGCATGTTAGTCTGTGACCTTATTAATGTATTACCAGCGTTCACCGTTGCGAGGGGCTGGCCGAAGCTTATCGAGTCGCCGTGTCACGGGAATTTTTCCATATCGTCCGCTAATGGCGTTGTCCGCGTTGTATTCTTTATTCCGTAATAATTGGTAAATATTTCACGCTGGCTGCCCGTGTTTAAATATTTTTCAACAAATCGTCCCGTATCGAATTTCGAGTTGATTCGTCGAGTTTCGTGTTAATCGACGCACACCGTGCCAACGAAATCTCGCGTATCCGCGATATTTCCATCGGGCGCCAGTGTGTTTCCATGATCTCTCCAATTTCGTTTTAATTTCAAAACCGTCTGCGCGGACGCAGGGAAAGAGAAAAGAACGGCGGGAGTAAAAAATATATATTTAAGAAATCCAATTTCACGCGACGGATCCAGACGACTCCAAGAGATTCGCCGTTTCCTCAACGCGAAAAGAGAAATCGAAATTCACGTGGAGCAGAGAGCCGTGTCTCTTCGGAATCGCGATAAATCCGCAGGGTGCCGTCTCGCAGCAAGACCCGGAATTCCGTTGGCTGACGTTTAACGAGGAGAGTGGTCGGAAGTGGAAGGGCAAATTCGAGCGGAAGGGATAGGTGGAAAAGCGAGCATCCGCGGCACTGCAAGATGAACTTGAGCCACCCTAATGTAGGTCTAGCTCGCGTGCTGCGCGACAGACGCAAGGACCCGCGTCCCATGGCCTAGATTCGACGGTTTCCCTTCGCAAATCCGATCGGCCGCGTTCGCAGCCACCGGCATAGTTATCGTATTGTGCATGCCGTCTCGTTCGTAGCTCGCTGCCAGCGAGCGACCCGCGTGCAAACGCTTCGCAACGGCGCCGAGCAATTTCGCTGCGTCCACTCCCCTCTCGGACCTCGCCCGTAGAAACCCAGGAATTCCCGCGAATGCCAAAGTTTTCGGCAGCCATTTTTACGGAACAATTTCGACTAAGAACGGAAGAGAATTGTTTAAACGGTCCGACAATAAGAAAAACGTGGTCCACGGTGTGTCCGGGGAGCGACGTAAGTAAAATTCGCGAGACGCAAAGCGAGCGATGGAATCGCCGATAGAAAATGTTTCACACGACGCTGAAGATTAAGAGGACGGCCCCGGTGGGCTTTTGCCCCGTCGCTTACAAATTTTCATTTAACTTCTCGACGGCCATTGGGAACTTTAAGGACGACGCTTTAATAAGATCGTACGAAGGATTTCATGCGGAGGCGGCTGGCCCAAGTTTTTAAAGCTGAACATACTGCGATCGCGAAACTTCTGAAAGGATTCCCGCTTTACGACCTCGCCGCGTTCGCCACTGCGTTTTTTTTCGACAGCCCCGCTCTGTTCGACCAACTTTTACCCCTTTCCCAAGCCGCTTCAACTTTCACGCGCGAAACCAAGCGAAACTGTCGCGAATTATAACGAGAATGTCTCGTTAGGAATTCCCCAAGGGGTCCTATCGATTTTAACGATACGTCGATCTACGCTCGATTTTACCACGAAAATCGAGTTACACGTTCTGGATGACGAATAATGTTTCGAACGGAAATGGGGCCAAGAAGCGACGTGAAACTCGCGTGGCAGCCAGAACGTCAAGTGATATCGGATCGTTTATAGTCAGACGCCTTTCTCCGTACCGCTTCGACCGCGTTATTCCCCGTTTCCATCGCGTTAAGCGCGCTTATACCACTCGATTAGAATACTTGCCCGCCACTCAAGGGTCCCGCTATTCCCATTCGCTCGCGCGTTTACACGCGGCAGACGGAGAAGCGCATTCAGCGTCCGTCGATGCCGTTGTTCTTAGGCGAGGCACTGCGAGCACAGAGAGGCTGCATAAAACATTCAACGGTCTGGACAGCGAAAGAGCGAGGAATTAACGCGTTTCCCGGCTACTCCAAAGTCGACACTGACGCGCGTTAATTTATAATCTTAATAAGCTGCTTGGTCGCGAGACGGTGTTGTTTCTAGCGCGACGACTACGCTCTGGCTTCAAAAACTCTCCTCTCAGCCGTGTTCCCGTTCTTCCTCTTTTTCTCCGTCCCAGCCGACACCTTTGTTCGCGCCACGCCGACCACACGCGGCGCACAACTTCCGAATAATTTTCAGCTTTTCCGGCTTTCCGCGACGAAACTCGCGACAGAGACCGCGGCAAACCTCGCGATGGGAATAAAGGGTTTCCACGGTTTCCGTGGAAAAATAGCGCGCGGCGGTCCGATCGCGTGGCGAAATTGGAGCGGAAAAGCGCGGCGAATATTGTTTCGCCTTGCCTTTTCTCCTCTCCTAGGCTTTCCCCGAGTTTTATCTTCCGCGCTTGCAAGATTCGATAGATCGATTCGATATTCCGTGGATGAGGGGGTTGAGAAGAGTTGCGGAGAGAAGGTGAGAAAGTTTGAATGCTTACTTTGAGGGCTAAAGAGGATCGTTTTACGCGACCGCGATGATTCAGCTCGCCGTGGAAACGGAGATGGATAAGAAGAGCTCTGGCTTCTTCCGCTGGAAACTTCTTCCGGGATCGTTATGGTAACTCGAGCGGAGCAACAACTATCGAAGTTTACTTAAATACAAAATATAATAATGGCCGGGCGCGGAGTAATGGGATCGCGTAGCGTGTTGCCGCGGTCTCGGCTCGCGGAAAAGTTGCCGCACCCTTCTGCTCGCTTCCACGCCGGCCGAGTTTCAATGCAAATCTCCTTTCGAGCCGGCTGCTTCCCTCTACCCTTCTCCGCCTCTATTTCGCTCTTCTTTTCTTACCCGACTGCTGGCTGTCTCGAAAATTTCTCGAGTATTCCGATCGAGGAATATCATTCGGAAATTTCCTCGAGGATCCGCAACGAGCGTGCACGCGCTCTCGCGGCTGAACGGCGGAAATTTTGTTAGTGCACGCGTGTACCGCGTACGTGACTCTAAATAAATTGCGGTCCCGTTCCCAAGATGTCTGTAACGTTGTTTCTCGTTCGCGAACCGCGTCAAACATTCATTTTTCTCCGGCACGCTCGCGGCTGGGCTGTTTGCCTTGGTCTCCGCCGCGGTGACTTCTCGCTTTGGAGGAAGAGCGCGTGTGTCGCACTCCGGAGCGGAATGTCGCGACATTTACGTGGGAGGCGACGCAACGGAGCGGCATTTGTTGTCAAAGCGCCGGTGTAACGCAATTGTCCTCGATCCAAGCGCATGTTAAAAAGTTTTCCAGCCAGCGTGTTCACCGCGGGGGACGCCCGCCGCGGAAATTACTACCGCGTAATTGCTCCCTGAGAGACCAATAAGCGACTTGCTTCGCGTGCTGATGAGCACGCTGAAAACACGGTAAATTCGTCGTTGGCCCCGCGTGGTCGCTTCAGCGTGACGTAAAACGCGAAAAGTCCGCGGACCTTTTTCCCCTCCGACGTGAGGTTTTGTACCGATGAAATTGAAGTTTCAAAGGGAATCCCGGGTTACGTGGAAAGTCCGGGGAAAAAGCCGGCGAATTACCCGACTACCTTGTAGCGAAATTTTGAAACAGCACGGGCCATGCTGTCAAAGCTGTCGATGTTACGCGCCCGGTCTGTCGATAATTAAACGCGAGCTCGTAATTTTTGGCCCAAAAATATCGCCGAGAAGTTGCCGTGTGCCCCCGTGACTCGGAGGAGAATTTTGGGAAAAAACCTGTTATTTCGTTCGCCTCGGTGCAGATAGGTATTTCGGAAACGTCGATGGTCCCTCGGATAAACGAACGAACCCGAGGATTTCGATAACCAGCGACGAGTAAAGAAACGCCGTGGATCGTCGACGAGATGCGACCATTGTTGATTTCCCTGCCGGCGGATTTCAGAATCCAATCTAAACGTGACTGACAACCACCGACCGATCTTCTTTCGTCGAGTTTTTTACGTCCGGAGAATACTCATCGAATGAGAGAATCACGGGCGGGAGAAAAGAACGGGAAACGAGAAAGAGGGTGAAACAAAACGACAAAGCATGCACCCAGATGCATACAGATTCCTCTCTTTCTCTCTCTATCTCTCTCCTTCTCTCCCTTCCGGTCTCTTATTTTCGGAAGATTTGCCGTATCGGGCCAGCTTTGCCGGATTCCCCACAGATTAACGAACACAGGCTCGCGTTGATAACGCGATAGTCAAAGCGATGGACTGATACATATGTATATATGCCACGCCATGCATATGAGATTCAAATCCACAGAACGTTCCTTTGTATCTCCCCTCTTTCGCTTTGCCGTTCGGGATCTCTGATAAATGAACGGCAAAGCCGACCAGCCGATCACAGGGATAATTAGGTATCGGAAATTGACAAAGTCGCTCGGTTTTCAGAGAAATGCGACGGTTTAGTGGCACGCGTGATTAAAAGAAATAAGAAAACGACCTCGCTGCCTCTGTTTTCCATTGAGGTATCGAGATATTTTTAATTGTAAAATAAATTAAGCCGTTGCTGTTCGGCGTGGAATCGCGTGTTAAAGCTAGCCGAGCGGATTAAATTTCTTCGGCGATTCAATAACCAAGCCTGGCAAAGGATTCGCGCATTACCAGGAATATCGGAATCTGTTCGAAATGATGGAAAGTCCTCGGTGGCGAATGCGAAATATCCCGAGGTTTTCTCCGGTTTCCAGTAGAAAGCCCCCGTGTTTTGTCAGCCACGGTAAATCGTGTCGTTTCGCAAAGCCGTTTGAATGGAACACGGTTTTCCTTGGTGATATTTGCTCTCGCGATACCGTATAGAATAGGAACGGTATCGATATTTCCACGATCGTTATTAACATTCGTTATTCGAGTGTCTATTTTTTACAACGATAAAAATGCACGATAATCATCCCCTCGGATATCGAAAATACGCGCGATTAATTCCAATCGTGACATACAGAATCGGTTGGCTCTACGGTCTGCAGCGGATAACCGGTGCAATTTAATCGAGAATCAATATTTCCCTCCGACGTATTCAAAAACTTCCATTTTATTTCCCTATCTTGCCGAAGCTTCGCTTCGAGTGTACAACTTCGGCTGCATCGAGCTACGCTGGAGGAAGTGGAAAGCTTGGTCGAGGAAAAGCGGGCACCGCTATACCAAATCGTTCGCCATAAAGCTGGATATTTTTATTTCTCCGTTTCGACCAACCACACCGGACGTATCGAACCTCGCGTCCCGACCATGATCGCCGTTTGTCTCGGATGTGCCGGTTGCCGTGCTTCTCTTCCATTAATCGCGACTCACCTTTCTACCGATGTGGCGGTTCAATCAACCGAGCTTTCGTTCTCCTCGCCTTTCTTTTACCACTTTCCTCGCGACAATGCGCCGGTTAACGTTGCCAGAAGAAACGTCACGCGAGAAATACGAACGATTCCAGGATTCCCTGGAATCGGTCAAGTGCCGCTTTAATTTCGTTTTATTTCGCCAACCATCGACCACGGAGGCGTGTAACAGGTCTTCCGCTTCCTTCCTCTCTTCCCTTTCCGCCTCGATAAACGACCAGGATAGACGATCGAGACCGCTTCTATCCAGCGAATCGTTCGATTTTAATCGCTCCATCTTTCCTTCCTTTTCCTTTAATTTCGCCCGCTATTTCTCGTTTCCCGATGCGTCTTTGTGGCCTAACCGCGGCAACGCGTTTTATAATTCCTCTTCCTCAACGATACTCGGCTCGCGCGTACACGAAGGATTTAACGCGCAGCGGTATCGAATCATCGGACTAATCGGACGATTTGAACGACGAGGTTTCGATGTTCAAAGCGTGTAATAGGTTCCGGAAGCGCGTCACTAATTGCGTAAGTTCTCGTGATGCCGGAAAGTACTTAGTCCCATCGGTTCCCCAGCTCGAGTTCTCTTTCATCTGGCAACATTTCGGAACGCCATCAGGGAAGTTTCGCAATATCTGGTGTCGCTTAATTCTAGCCGTCGATTCGCCGAGTATCTTGCTCGACGCCCGTCTCCCAACTAAGAAGATTAGGCATTTCCTGGCTGGGCTATCTTTCCCTTTCGCCCAGGAAAACAATCGAACGAACGCGTCCCATCAAATGGAAATTTCCCCCTTTCCGATAGGTTTCTCTCTTTCTCGTACCAAAACTTCCCTCTACTCCAACGCCTCTTCCGTTTAAACGCGGTGTAATATAATTTCCTTCCTTTCCGTCGTTTCCCCGTGCCAGATTATTATTTCCTTCGCGCGATGCTCGGAAAACAGCTGGTTTCTCTTCAACGCGGTCCCGCTTTTATATCGTAACGATCCGATCGAGATATCGGCCGTGAAATCGTGCTGGAATCGACGTTTTTTTTCTTCCCCTCAACCATCGTGGAATACGATAACGCGTTTGTTGCCGATTAAACGTCCTACTGTCTCCTCCATGGCGGTCGTAAATTTAATTCGTGCACCGCATTGGCGGACAACGCATTTTCTCTAACTGTTACGGTCTTGCCGTTGCAACTGACTCGAACGGTAAACGTAATCGACTTTGGATATCGTTCGAGCTTCCGATACTAACTATACTTGCCCAACGTCTGACGTTCGCCGTGTACTCGGGGTGACTATAGTCACCTAACATCTGTCACACGTTGCATGCTAATGCCGGCTGTAGTCACCAACGTCTGACGCTTGCGGTATATTAACGGCGACTATATTTAACCGACGCGACGCGACGCGACGTATGACGCGGTGCACCGGCGGTAATTTTAGTCGCGAGGAAAAATTCTCCGTTCACTCGCACTTTTATCAAAGAAAATTACGTCCACGATAAGAAGACTGACGTATTCGCAAATTGGAAATCGAGAGAATTTTTTAAAATCGATCATCCCGAGAGGAAGTCGATGGAAAACACGATGGATCCTTGATTCCGTCGACGAGGAAGCTGTCCAAGATGGGACAAAAGCGAGAAGATGATTCGTGCCGGTACAAAAACTCGGTCTCTGTCCGAAGAGGAAAAGTCGATCAAGTTTTATACATTTATGGCTTCCGCGTTCCGATTGTCGCATTCGAACGACTATGGGGGATACACGATTTCCCATGTCCAGCTGTAAGATTTCGCGAAGTTGTACGATCGCAATCCGTAGGCCGTATTCCTTCTGCCAGAGCAGACGAGAGCTTTTTGCACTAGGCTGCCCACGCTGATTGGATTGTCCGGTTAAGCTGCCCGTCCGCTGTCTCTCTCTCTTTTTCCGCGAAAAGGTCGACGATACCGCTCTTCGAGACGCGATCGGTAACTTGCGGCCGGAAATGAGGTGGATAGGTTTAAATGGCAATTGAAAAGGAGGTACGATTGTTCGACTGCGATCGAGTTCTCCGTCGCGAAAAAAACCATCGGGCAATTTCGATATTTAAAAACCCGAGGCATACGAGACGAGAGACTCGATCTGCGAATTCGCCATGTTTGCTCAACAGTCGGATTGACTTTGAAAAGGAGGTACGATTGTTCGACTGCGATCGAGTTCTCCGTCGCGAAAAAAACCATCGGGCAATTTCGATATTTAAAAACCCGAGGCACACGAGACGAGAGACTCGATCTGCGAATTCGCCATGTTTGCTCAACAGTCGGATTGACTTTGCGAACGGTGCCAAAGGTGTGAACCGTGGCGAAATTATACGAAAGTTTACGAACACCGCTCGGCAACACCTTTAAAGTAGGCTAGATGTAAAATACGAAGAAGCAGAGCGTGAGAGAGGGAGAGAGAGAGAAATCTTAATAACCTCTTAACGAAGAAGTTCGAACATCGCGCCAAGCCTTGTTGTGAAAGGCGAAAGAAAGTTGAGTCTCGCTAAACAATCAGGCGCAGATTTAATCCCGCTTATCTAACGACCTCGAGTAATAGCATGTGTTTAATACTCTCGAGTGCTCGACTAACGAAGCGCGCAAGGTTGAAGGTCGACGGGTCCCAGGCAATAATAATTCCATCGGGAAAATTCAATTAGACGGTGTGAAAAAATATAAAATAGTTAGTGCGGCTGTTGCGAACTCTTTGATTTCGCGTAGGTCGCGATTCAATTACACAGGCGGGAGTAAAGTTCGGGGAAAGTTTCTCTGTTTCCTGTCCACGGCCGGGCCAACTTTCCGCGCTACACCGTTTCGCAATCAGAATTCTTTAATATTAACGACGCTATTTTATTTCGCGAGCGGCGCGCGCCGAACACCGGGACACATTCCGTAGTCGTTCCGCGGAGCCACCCTTGTCTGATAATATTACCGAGTAAAGCGAGGTAACGGCTTCTGCTCACGTCGTGTGAAATTTCACCGATATTGCCTCAATATGTTGCTGGCGGAGTGCATTTTATGGACGTGTGGGGTCAGCGCTTAAAAACAGCTAGCGAGAAGGAGGGCGGCGCTCGTTTAACCCCTGTTCATTCCTTCCCGGGCCCGTACCTTTCTCTTCAACCTCTCTCTCTCATGGTCCTCCTCCTTTTTCCCCAAACCTAACCCAAACCTAACCTGGAATACGTGGAAAATGCGGCAACGTTCTCACGAATCATTCCAAAGGCCAATTCGATGATTTTTCCAGTGCAAATAAATTAACGTTTCAGCTACGGTGTAGAAAAGCCGTAAAAAGAGCCTCGAGAGCGGAAAAGATGAAAGATAAAAGAGGATGCTGCCTAATCCGCCGGATACGCCTTTTCGCGAATAAACGAATTGAAAAAAATCCAAAGATCCCGCCGTGCATTAGCCAAGATCCTTCCTTCCAGCCTCTTTTCACCTTATTCGTTCGATCGATACGCGAGAAAGAGAGGGAGAGAAAGAGGAAATGTACGCGGATGCATACACGCGTGTATTCGGGGGATTTTTGGATGCTCGTGTAGTAGAGGGAGGAGCAAGTAAGAATTCAACGCCGCGAGCGTCGGATGCTGGTCTTCTAATAACCAGAGAGGAAATAACGTGGCTAGATCCTCTGGATTCCGAGTTGCCTGTGCTCCGATTGTCTCCCTTTCATTCGGGATTTTCCAGCGGGGCCGTGGAAATATAATTTATTCGCAGCCTACATTAACGACAACGAAACAACGCGAAATTTGCTCTCGCGTATGGTTTGTATCGCGTTCGGCGGAGATTTTAATATCAGATCTGCCGGATGCAAGACGGGAATTCGAGGCGTTTCTACTTTCCTCTCTCGCTCTATCCCGTTCTATCTCCGTCCATGGAAAACCGGGCTAGATTCTCCGCGTATGCAAATCGTTTGGCATTAGTTAGCATAAATAAAGGGCGGTTCTTGTGCACGCGGGACCAGCTAGTTCAGACAACTGATCTCTCCCATTGAATAGCGGGCCAAACTTTCCAACCCGGGGGCTGCGCGGATATCATACAAGAATCCTCGCCCGTCAAATCGCGATCGCGCTGCATTAAAACGACAACCGTTTTGGTCTCGAAGCGGATTCGACGAATAGTTGGGACCCGCTAAACCTCGGCGACCACGGAAATGCTGTTCAATTTTATACCTTCCCAATTTTCGTTAAACAATCCAGTGGAACATATTTTAAATACTCGAAGATACTCGCAACAGTGACACTTCGCCTTGTAACTTTTGGTGTTACCAAAATTCACGTTTCAGACCGAATTTTAACCAAAAAATACCACGTTATGGGTTGTGAAATTTCTAACGAAAACACGCTCTAAAGATGGGCGAAAACGTACTCTTTAAAATACGGTTTGTTTCGTTTGAATATCTCGATGGAGAGCTGAGATAATGGAAGCGTTGGGCCCGCGAAGCGCGGAGTACGCGACTGGCGGCCGAATTCCAAGAACTGGGTCGACCTACATTTCTTCCAGGAAATGTGTCTGGTAATAGTAAAAAAGTGCTGATTCGGCGTCTGCGACTGACCAGGAAAAGGTGTCGCGCGTTGCGATAGGTCAGCGTCGAGTCGGAGCGAGAGGTCCGAGCGTCGGAGCAGGACAGAGATAGCGCGGATCGCGAAATCGCCCTTCTCTTCCAACCACGATATCTCAGGAACGATAAGTCCTAACGAGACGAGTCGAACGGCGTTTTAAAGCAGAAACTTCCCTCTTTCTAACGACGTAGACCATATTTCTCTGTCTTGACGGAAATCTACGGCACGAGCGATTACATTTACGGCTCTAAACTGCGAGATTCTTCGCTTGCCGGCGCAATTTTCGCCCGTTATACCTGACTAAGTAGCTCGCAAAGCTACAGAAACTTGCGATGAAAGCTCACAGAGGCACGTAATCGAATCACTGGCAACTCCGTTAAGCGGTAGATTTGATTTCGCGAAAACAGCGCTGTAACAGCGAGCAAAGTTTACCGCGAGTGCGAGCACGCTCGCGAAAACGGCTCCATCTTCCTGTAAACCGATGTTTGTTTCTTCGATGCCTCTGCCCCCGATTAGAGAATACCTCCGCAGTGGAACGTGCAGCCCCCGATAAGGACTCAGATCGATCCGAGTCTGCTCGCGATCGTTAAGAGAGAGAACGAGCTCACGGTCCGCCGGGCGCGGTTGTCAATCATCGGAAGCATCGGTGAATCCGCGAATTCGCGGACAATTAAAATCGCGGAGGATACGCGTCGGCGAGAAAGAGCCAATTGATGCCGTCTAATCGGTCGGAAAATATTGAAACGTGGCTGCGGGGCCGATTTGATTAATCCGCTGGTTCAAACGCATCGTTCCAACCAGCACGTACAATTACACGTGTCCCGTGAACGATGCCGGTGGTCGGGCCAAACAAAACCGTCCGCGTTTCCGCTGGTCTGCCGGCCAGGATCATATTAAATTGATACCAAGTCGAATTAGCCTGATTAATTTTCACGTCAGGTGTTTTCGAGCGAGCCGCGGTGGCCGCGTCCGCCGAAACCCCGGCGAACCGTATCGGCTGGCAATCAAATTTCCAACGTTCACGCACCGTTCCCTTCTCTTTCGCTTTCCCGTTACGATTCGCCTATTTTCCACGGCAAGGGAGGACGAAAAAAAAAAAATTGTAATTTTCGGAAAATTCGGGTACTCGAGAAGAGAAGGATCAGTGAGGTGTAACGCATCGTTTGACACCGCGCGGTTCGGCGAGCAATGATTCCGTTGGTAGGAATTAATCGCGATGAATTTCGAGGCGACTAGAGGGAAACACGTAATCTTGATTAAACGCGTAACCTGCTCGCGAGTCGGTCGGCTTTCCCGCCGGAAACACGGTCTAGTTTCGTGACGTTGGCTGGGAAAACTTGCCTCCGCTGGCAAATGGCTTTGCAACGAGCGCTCGGCTGTTTTGGACACGCCGCTTTCGTGCGGGGATTCGTAATTTCGTTGGCGACTGTGTGGGCAAATAAAAAATGCACGAAGTTGACGCGGATCCCGGCCGAGAGGTTAATGCGATTCTTTCGTCGGTTCAGGCCACGTAATTTCACGAAACTTCCGAGACTTTTAACACGTCTTCCCGCCGTTCGCGAGATCTCCCCCGAAACTCGGGCAAATCCGGCCGAGATTCCCCATATCTGGAATGCGGGATCGGACAATGTTTGAAGTCGGTTCAAAGTTTTAATGATTAGCTTCACGGAGATTCCGCTCGAGGGATCTACGACTACCCGCGTTACTTAAAAGTAGAAGCTCGCTTCGCCCGCTCGCTCGCATCATCGACGAGCCGGCAAATGATCTTCTTAAATTCCCCGGTCTCGAACAACGGGCAGGAAAAACGGTTTCACTCGAGGGAGGACAAAAGTGAATTTGCATTTTTTGGTCACTAGTCCTCGACGAATGAAATAGCGATAATCGAAACCCTTTCCTCTTAACAAAGAATCGAAATCTCGCGGATGACGCGGAAAAGCGAAATACGCGGGAAATCGCGTGGATCTAAAGGTATAGGGGAGATTGGAGTATCTTGGAAAGAGCGGAAATCGCGTTTGCGGGTAATCCACGAGCCGCGTTTAGCGTTCCGCGTGTGCAGCTGACAACAGAGGGTGGATAATTGGTTTAAAAGCGCGTTCGAACAGGCTATACAGGTACGTATATCGGATCGGGCGAATCAACGGTATCGATATCGGGCCGCATTACCTACGGGTAAATATAATTTCGAAGTTATTCGAGCGTTTAATGTAAGGTGCAGCAGAGGTTGCACGCAGCAAGGGTGAAATTTACAGTGCATCGTATACATAGATTCTGCGGCGGGAGGAACGTGCAATTTTCTGAAGCGTGTCGAAACGATATTCAGGCCGCGTGCGCGAGCGTACGCGTGCTCTCCCGTGAGCGTTTACCGTTCGTATTAAATTAATCCCATCGATTAGGGGAACGCATATTTTCGAGCGCCTTTTACTCGGCCGCGCACGGATCGCGTCTTCGCCCCCTAGGAAATTTATGAAACGTTATTAATCCGTCGGCCGGAGTGTTAATAAACGCGTCCCGTCTCGCGCGCGGAGACCCTTCTGTGAAAAGTAATTTATTCAAAGCCGCGTGGCTCAAAAATAGACGCTTAAAATAGAACGGTTTCCTCCCTTTCCTCCACCGTGTCAGGACTTTTCGCCCGTAAATCTCCCGCGATTCGACAATTCGCGATATCCGCGAGAATTAATTTCCCGCCGGCAGAGAGACTGGATTGTTTAACGAACTCAAATATAAATCGCGAGATCGCGCGGCCGGTGATTTATCGCGGCCGCGGAAGAAAGTTTCCGCGATATAAATATCCCTTTTTTTCAGCGTAACCGACGAGAACGGCAAGATCGGGGGGTAACACGGTGGACGGTTCGTTCCAGTGGCCGAGGTCGTGATCCTGGGGCCGATAGGAGCCGGATAAATTTCCACCGTGTTCCCGGAGCGTTTCCAGAATTTCGCTGAAGCGGAGAAATTTCTTCGTGACGCGTTTATTAATTAAAGTCGCGGCGGGTTACAGCACCGTCGGCCGCGGCGGAATTGCAATCGGCCGCGCGTGCCACCGAAATATTATGCGGACATGGTCGTTTCTTGTTCGATTATGTCACGGCCACCGACAGCGGTTAAGTGACGCCGGTTTACACAATGTATAATTAGGTGGCTCGTAAAACAATGGGTTTCAGTTTGGCGGTACAACGCGGCCGAACAAATATAACCGGTGGCCGTGGCTGACGCCATTTGTCTTGGCTGCTAACGCGCCGCATTTGCGTCCCGCAAAATTGTACATCAAATCGCGAGGTTATCGTGTCCGGTTTAACCAACACCCCTTTGACCAGAATCGAGAATTAATCGCTTTTATTGCCACCTGTGTGTACAACCACTCGCGCCATTCCGCATTCGATCTTCCCGTTTTATTATTCCAGCCGATCTATTTGCTTTTATTTCACGGTTCACTGCTCGTATCGAGAATGTCCCGATAGCTATGCTTGTCGGGAAATAATAAGGCTAACCTCGACGTGCAAACGTATCGGGTATACTTCATCGAACCGTTCCCACGCGCGATCCGACACGCGAGAGGCACGGAAATCTGCGGAATTCGAGATATGGATTTGGGAAATGGAATACGTCAACGGGCAGATGCGCGGGAATAAGAAAGCGGCTGGAAGCCGCGATGATTCGGATTCGCAGAGAATGGAAAAGTGACGAGATTCGATACCTAAAATTCCATCCTCCGCGAACTCGCGCGTGTTCGATTTAAAAAATCGAGGAATAACAAATTTTAGCAGCGCGAAAATATTCAGCGATTTAAGCAGACACCGGGATAACGCAACAAAGTTGTTTTCCTCGCGAAGAAAACGGACCTCTTTCCTCGAGGATGAAGCGGTTTTAACCCTCCAGGATTTTCCTCTTCGTCCGACCAACTGCAAATGAAACCGATTTGCCTGAAACCGTAATTGGGACTGACCACCGGTGTCGCTGCTCGGTGATCCTCCAGAGAGCACTAATTCCCGTGGTCTTGGAGAATCCACGGTTCCACGGTCGATCAACGGACGAACCGCGAAGAATCCAACTCTGGAATAAATCACAAATGCATCCGGACGAAGATGACCGAACGGTGGGAGACAAAAAGCTAGGAAAAACCAAGAGGAACTAGGGAGATTTCGCTGAGGATAACGTCGTAGATCGAAGTTACTTTTTTATCCATCTTCGATTGCTTCTCCTGTTTATTTTAGACTCTGCTTTTTGTTTGTCCACGCCGTCCATCCTCGGCGTTTCCGGTCCACTTTCTTACCAGTTCCGTCTTAACAAAGAGTCCAATCGAGTCCTGTCGCATTCGACGTACTCCGTTGCTGCTGCTGCTGTTTATAAACAGCCTTAAACCCGGTGCCGTCTTCTCGTACGACCGGAAGACACGCTCTCGCAATCGGGATTTCCCGCGGAGTGTTTACCTTGGCGCGCTGTCCGCCAAGTGGAGGAACAGGATTCGAGTTCGCAGCCATTTTCCTGGAGATCTCGAAGCTTGTCGATAAGTTGGTAAGGAGAGAGGAGTGTAAGGGTCGTAAATTTCCTTGGTGCCCGTTCGTATATACCGGAGGAGAGAGCGATGTCACCCCTTGGGGTATCGATTTAAACGTAAAAGAGTAAGGCCCGATGAAAAGCTAAAGCCATAGACCGGAATCGGAGAGTTTCTACCTAGCCGTCGTGATAATCTCGGTGTCGGGAGACGTCGTGCGACGTCGCTCTGGCAGGAGAGAGAGAGAGTAAAATGGGCACTGGTGTTCCAAGATTTTCCTCGGCACCCGCCTTTTTTCCTGCTGCTTCCCGGTTAACGCGTCCGACGAATTTCGTTTTTAAATTAAACGCGGTATTTCCTGGGCCCGGAAACCGCTCGCTCTTCTCCCAGCGTCGAGTCGTATTTTCGCGCAACAAAGAGCGGGAAGTTAAAAAGGACGCGCGAACGAAACGCCCGACGGGAAGATGGGAAAACGTACGAAGGAATCAATTTCCCCGTGGGAAGAGCCGAGGAACGTCTCTGGCGAGGAAGAATAAGCGATCTGTTGCTTTGGCGACTGGTTTTAACGCACCCGATCGATTTCCGGTCTAATGGAAAGCGTCGCGGCGGACACGGAGTCGAGAGGGGAAATAAACTCGAATGATTTGCGATAAGTGTACAGGCAACGAGTGTCGTTCCGGCGTTCTCCCGGATCGAAGATGTTTTCACAGCGGCAAGCAAAGCGAGAGATGGTGGAAGAGAGAGAGGGAGAGATAAAACGGGACGGAGCAACTGTAAATCGTCTATTTATTCGAACGTCGAGAACGACGCGGGATTCAATTTTCCTGGAGGAAATCCAGCCGTCGAAGAAGGAATTCGAAGAGTTCCAGCAGGCAGTTTGCCGTTTTAATCGAGGCGGATGCCGCTTTAATGAAACGATCGAATCGCGTTTTCGGCTGAAAAATGGGCCACTCGAGATGAAAAGCTCGCCGGAGGATGCTTTCTTCGACCTCGTAACCGGTCGGCCCTTTACCACGAGTTACGTGCGAGTTACGCCGAGAGTGCGCCTTGTCTCGAGGATCCAGACGATTCCATCGATTATGCTCGTTTCTTTCACCCATTCGAGCGTACCTTCGCGCTGTCTCGAACCTACTCGCTTCGCCTTCTCTCCTGTATCTATCGTATTTCAACCCCCATCCCCGTTTCTCCAGGGTCTACCCTCGGTCGTGTCGTTCGACCGGAGAATCGAATTGGCGGTGTAAGCAGCCAGGTGGAAAAGGTGTCGCATAATCGACCGCGAGCGCATTATCTCTAGCGGGACACCGGGCAAAAGGTAGCTCGGCCAGGGATCAATCGATCGAAAGAAATATGAGTCGCCGGTTTTCCAAATAAATCGCCGACCAAAGGAATTTAATTAAACCTCGGAACCTTCTTCTCTGGCGTCCACGTTCAGCGACTCGGCGCGGATCGCCGTGTATATCGACTCGTTCCTCGGCTTCTCGCGCACACCTCCATTTACATTCGTTTGCACGTGTATATATATATATATATATATGTACGAATACTCGGGTGGAAAGTTGGCGACAAAGCTTGGCAACTCCGATACTCCGCGCGAAGAATGCATCGAGGATTTTTCGGCTCGCCAATAATCGCTTTCCTTTGAAGAGTATCGCTCAAGGAGCACGGAGAGATTAATAATCCGGGTGGAAAACACTCAGGACTTTTTATTCTCGGTTTAATGACCGTCACCGTCAGGTTTCGGAAACGGGAACACGATAAAGTCAGCCTCCACGAGGATAATATACGGCCGCATATCATCCACCCCCGTTGGCCGCGCCATCGAACAAGAACAGGAAAGCTCAGCATACGCCGAGATTCATCGACTTGGAGCCGTTTCGGGGCTGACAGCCGGCAATTTTTCCAGTGAGACCTGCATTTGCATCTTTACGACTTTTGACGTGCCTCTCTCCGCTCGTTTTTCCCCTCCTTCCTCCGCCTCGTCATTCGATTCGTATCATGAATCCGATGACAAATCGCCCACTAACCGCGCTGCGTTAGTATACTATCCCGCGACTTCTTCGATCACGGCCACGCGTTCCTTCGTTCCAGCTTCTGGCCTCAAGGAGTTCGAGGTCTCGACGAGTCGAGTGATGGCGCGGAAGCGGGGAAGAAATCGGAATTTCGAAAAGATGGGAGATCCTCGAAACGGCGAGCCGAAGATCGAGTTACGGCCGGAAGCCCTACTTTTGCAAGTTCGAGGATCGCGGAAGCTTCGAGCGAGCGAGCTGAAGATCGGCGCGCTTTAATCTCGAAACCTTCCTTCCGTAAAACAAGTTGGAGAACTCTAAATTAGCATTCTACAGGAGGGCTGCAAGCAGCTTTACCCTCGGGCCACTCGTCCCGTTTCTTTTTCAATTGCGCGTAAACTGCACCGGTTCCGCCGGTCGTCTCCTCCATCAGCCACGCAGCGACGATTTCACCGAGTCCTACGATATTGTGCCGGCAGTAAAGGGCGCTCGTTGCGAGCCAACACGCGTATAAATTATTAACAAGCGCTTCGGAGAAAGATACAGAGGGCGCGCGGACAATAAACGAAAATTTATCTGCGAATAGCGACACTCGTGTTCGCTGCCGTTTATTCGCCGAAACTTGGACAAAAGGAATATTTATCGCTTCCTCTTATAACAGTAATTACGCGGCTTTGTTCCACCCGCTGTTCACCCGTGTTCGAACTAACGGCGCGGCGAGGGGATGAAAAAAAAAGGGAGCCGGGGGGAAGGGAAAAAGGGATGAAAAAGGGGATTTTCCAGGTTCGATTTGGAACGCACGCGCGTCTGTCGCGTTGCCAGGACAGCCAACCGCGTTTGCATTTTTACAACGTTTAACGACCTTAAGCTCGTTGTATTCCTGCCGACGTGAAATTGGCGACCCGATTTTTCGCGACGGCAAGCAACGAACGTACGAAAAGGCTAGTCCGTGAAAAGGATGGCAGAGCGTTGTGTCGCTCGTTTCGCGCCAGCTTGTTCCTTTTATTAACTCGCATTCACGCACTGCCGCTCTCGCGATTGCAGTGAAAATCAAATCAGCACGATCGAAGTTCCTCGCGTTTCCGAATAATTAGCTCGTAAGTTCTCCTTCTTCGACCCGGATCCCCGTGTCGCGTTCCTTCCTGTTCCACCTATCGTCGAATTTTCACTCTCCTGGAATTCACTCTGGCGAACGAAACTCGCCGGTCTAAACCGATCGCATCGATATTCATCGGATCTTAAACGCCCCGCGATCGGTGCGCCTTCGATTTTCCTTTAGACCAGTCTCTCCCTCTCTCTCTCTCTCTCTCTCTCTCTTCCTAGCCTTCTTTTATATCTCTCTGGCCGCGTTCGTCCTTCGTTTCGTCTTTTTCGACGGAGAAGCCTTTTCGAGGGAAATTGAACGTCGCGTGGAAAATCAGCGCGAGACTCGGGCTACCTCGAATTAGATTTTCTTGGAAATCGTGGCAAATCTACCCTGCCGTTTGCAAGACGATCGAATTACCGCCGGAGCTACCTAATTAAGGCCCATCGTTCTCTTTTCTTGGCTGCTGCCTCGGTCCTCGATATTCAAGATCGGCTCGGAGCCGAAAGAACAGTAGGTTCGTTTACGGACAATCAATTAGCAAGAGTCGTTTCCACGGTGGTTTCACCGGGTCCACAGAGTCCATAGAGCGCGGGAGAGATGCTGGAAGTTTCTAATTGCTTTCGTCCGAACGGTTCGATTCGATATCACCGGCACTCTGGTCGCGATAACACGTCGGGGGCTTATTTAACCCATTTCATTTCTCTATTTCCCTCTTTCCCTTTGATAAAAGTCAAAATTCACATTTTCCGTGTAACAACGAGCGACGAGGAGGAGTTTTAATGGCTGGTCGATTGGGAGAAATTCGGGAGAGAGAACGATAAGGGAGATAGCCGTGGCAGCGATTCGCGTTAATAAGAAAATGCTCGCACGTGCATCGAGCGGGCTGACATTATTAAATTTCTCCGCTGGTTTCCGCTTTGCAGCACATTGCAACGTGTCGCGATACCATACGCTCACGCGCCTCGCCGGAGTTCAAGTTAAAAGTTAGTAAATCAACGTTCGAGACGACAGGTTCGCGTTTAGCTGGGATATTCCCCCGTCAAACGACGCGGGTCCCTTTTTTCTCAGAGCCGTTCGTCTTTCCTGTAATTTATCGGGCGGTTAATCATGCACCTGCGCGAGATCGGAACGCAATTTCGCGAAGATCACGGAATCCGAGGTATCTCACTTCTCGTCGTCGACGTCGAGACGTCGCTGGCAGAAGCAGTTTCCGGCCGACGAGTTGCTCGTTATTCGGTAACGTTTCGCCAGACATTACCAAGCGTTGATTTAATATCGTTGCCATGCTTATTACCGCGATAGCCTGAAAAAGTTTCGCGATACACGGGTCGCCTGGAAAATAATTATTCCGCGAACAGAAATTAAACTTGGCTCGCCGGCGCTCTTTTCCGAGCCGGTGAGAAAGATAAAGAGGCAGGGAAACCGCCGGAAACAGGCAAAATATTATTGCGAGCACGCTGCTGCATGAACTATAAATTTCCACTTGCGCTGGATTCTGTTGCATCGCAAGAACCTACGTATCCTCTGGCGGTGCCACTGCAGACCCTCGTTTTTCCCTCGAGTTTCCACGGAGTAAAAAACCAAGGTGCACCGGAAAAGCACCGAGGACTACGAAATAGACATAATTTTCTCTAATGTATTCGCGAGACGAGGAAAACGATGGTCCACGCGTTTCACGTTCAAATATTCCAAATGAAACGGGAGTTCATCCGAGTCGAACATACTACTCTCGCGAGATACTTCCTCCGAGGAATACCGGTGTCGAAACGATTTACGAAAATAATTCAGCGCCAGGTGACGTTGATATCCCAGGTGATCGTGGTTTCTCGACCCGTGCCGATTTATCCTTCATACGCGATCAAATCCTGTTCACGTTTCGTCGTTGGCCGGACACCGGCGCGCCATTTATCACCGATATTGCTTCATTTACCGTGCAGACACTCAGCTGGAACAGTGTTCTTTCACGAGCCAAACGACACTGGCAAGACGTCGTCGTGGATCGTGCCGGGTTGCATTTACCGTGAGACGGAAAATTAGCGTAAATCAACGTGGACCAAGTGGACGAAAGTTAGTGGACTGTAGCACGGGATAAGGATTGACGAAGCGACGAATGCGAGGTTTACAATGCGAAAGGAAAGGAAGGAAGGAAGAGGGTCTCGAGTCGTGAAATATGTATTTCGACTATTCATGGCCTGGTATCCGGTAATATCGCCGTAAACTCGTATTGGAATCAATAAACGATACCGCGTAGATGGAAGAGCAAATACCGAGGATAATGCAAAATCGATAAGAAGTGCACTGCTGTAGTGTCTTGCACGCTTGATCAAAGAATCTTTTCCTCGTGAACTGCGATCAAACCGCAAATGTACGCGACCCATTCGCAAGTATACCTAGGCTTTAGGCGTGCGCGCACGTATGCGCAAAATTCGATTAAAAAGGAGGTTTATCGTCCGGGACCGAAGGAGCTTGCGAATGAGAATTCTAGCGACGACAAAGCGCGAATGCGAGAACGGTGAAGGAAATTTTTTAAATTTTAAATTAAAAAATACAGCGATAAGGGAAGGGTGCAATGTCGCCAAAGAGAATACGGGAATTAACAAAAATGAAACGCGAACACGTGTCCGGTTGGAACACCAAAGGGAAAAATACCGTTAAAAAGAGCGAAGGAAATACATTTAAAAATAGAATAAATATAACAAGATAGAGGAAGAATTTCGAGAAACATCGAAGAGACTTGGGAATAAACGTGGAGGAACCACGAGATTGCGGAAACTAAGAGCATCAGCAATTTAGATGTCTGAGCGTTTCATTAACCAATAAAAACGCACTCGAAGATGAATGGAACATTTCCTCCCCCGTTTACCTTGATTATGCATAAAATGCAATAAGATGGAAATGCCTGGTGCTCGACATTCGATGGAGGTTCAGTGGAAAGATGGCTGTTCATCGTCGGAGGGGAAGCGGAGGAAAGAAATTAAGTGGTATAAATCCGCCAACTCTCAGACGCAGCGCCGACCGTCCACTCCCATCGCTCGTCCGATATTATTTAGCGAATATTTAGCAAACAAACGATTACTCGGGCACGCTCAGCCGATTTTTTCCCAAATAACTCCCTCGGTGGACGACGCGACGAGTCAATTACAAGCAATTTTGCGTACATAGAAGGCAACGTTTAATCAGCTCGTCCGTACACCGCGACAATCGCCATCGCGTATATTAGAGGCGCGCGTAATTTCAGAGTGGACCGTGAACCAATTAAAGTAATGAACAGAGCGAATTTGCCTACGGCGTTGTCGAAAATATTTCGCCCCTGCCTCGGCGCTCAACCCGCCTGCTTTCATTATCGTTCCATTATAAACAAGCGCCGTGGCGATTGAAACACATCTCCAACGAACGTTTCCAATTTGCAACCGCGAGAGAACAAAAGGAACGATTCTTCGGTCGTGCAGAAGTATGCGCAAACTGGCGCGTGAATTTTTCCCTATTTTCTGAATCTAGATAGCGTATTTTATTCGCCAACGATCGGATAATACCGTCATCGATAATTTTAGCCGAAATATGCGATTTATCTGCCTACTTAAAATTATGCTATCGCCGAACTAAAAGCTGTAGAATTTTCAATTCTAATTGGCAATAATTTTATTACCATTTATAGAAATACTCCGAGATTCTTGAAATCGTTAATTAATTGGCAGTAATTTTATTACCAATTATAGAAGAACTCATAGATTCTTAAAATCATTAATTCTTAATAATAGTCTCATATATCTTGAAATATTCCGAGATTAACACATCTACCAAAATACATTACGTAGCTCATGATTACTTTAATTTCATGAATTATCCGATTTAGTCAGCCAAACCGAATTTGAAACACTTATCTCACGTTCATTTCGTATTTCTGTGCTTCTTCCATTTGATTTCTACTTTCTACTCTACTACCTCCTTCTACTTGATTTATTCGACTTCTCGGACAATGACTCTGTTTCCTTTTTAGAATTTCGATGTTAGAATCACGAAACCCATTTTACAGTAGATTTTATGCAAATCAAAAAGCGTCTTCGTATCTGGTCCGGAAATTGGAGAAAATCCTCGGCGCCGCGGCGCGGGCGCGTATGGCTGGCAATTATATTCTAATATCCAGTGACAAACTGGTCGGGAGATAGCGCAATTACCCTTGAAAAATGAATACGCCGGCGGCCGCGGCGCGGCTTGTCGCGCGAGCGAGCGAACGGAGGGCGCCAACACGCTCGGCGCGTCCGCTTTCATAAAACCCGCGCCACGCAATTACCAGCGGCAATGAACTTCGGTTTAAAGTCCGCTTTCCGAAATTCCGTTGCAATTCCGGGCCAGAACGAATGGCCGGCCGCGGCGTCGCTTTAATAAATCGCACGCGTGTGCTCCGCGCGTTTCCGCGCTCGAATCTCCCCGGCCGCGACATTTGTTATTTTAATTATTTCGCGTACAGTTCGCGACCCGTTATTGCCCGACGCGTTTTTAGCGCGACAGATCGGCGCAACGCAGCGCGACGCAACGCGACGCGACGCCGAGCTTGGCGCGGCACGCGTGCGTCCCGTCCGCTAAGTTGCTCCACTGCCCCGACCAATTGAATTACGTTACTTTCGGCCGAAATTGCGTTTGCCAGGTAGAAACGAGGCAAATCGAGCGGACGCTATTGGACGGCGTTGGTCAAAGCGGAGTTTTCGACAACGCGACGCTGTTTGCAGCAGGTACGGTTAACTGCCGACTAATTGCCACTAGAGATCTTATTGCCGGCGGTTGTTTGCTGCAGCGATTTCAGGAAACAACGATACCGGTCCTACCTTCGGCGAAAAGAGTCCGATTTTATATAATGCGATATCCTCTCCGATGCGATTCGCGTACCCGAAGGTTGCGATGTAAATCGCTTTTGTATACGCGTGTTACTTCTAAATTAATCGTGACGAATAGTTTGAAATTCGACCGATACTCTCGATAATAAGCTTCCTCGACCAATTTTCGATTTGACAACGAATTTTCGAGGAGAATGTTCGTAACAAAATATAGGTAAAAGCACGACTCAAATATCTATGCGAGTTTTCCATGAATTTCGTCTTTTTGGGGATACGAAGAAAATGAAACAGAGGAGTCATTCATTCGACCGAAAAACGTCGAGAAACTCTGATGCGAGGGAGCAGGTAGCGAAGGGTAACATAGCTTTGAGGTGTCCACGGTTGCTTCATTCCCTAAAAATTACGCGAAATAGCAGACACAGGATAGCAAATTCCATCAAGCGCGTATCCTCTGTTCCATTCGTTAAAAGGCAGTGACCCGAGTTTCGAAACGCGTGATCATCCGTCGACTGGGATCACGACAAATGAGATTCCACCAGCCGGGTCACATTCGCGAGACTTTTAATTACTCCCACCAGACCGAACCTGTACCCTTCCGCCTGCTGATTATGCATGTTTCCCCACGCTAAGCCATTCGGATCCATTGCCCATGCAAATGGTGAGCTACGATCGAAGACGGAATGGCCACGCCGCAACCCACCGATCCTTTCACAACCTTTGCTAGACGCGAAATTGTCTTTACGTGGCTTGCCCGATTCGCAGACGGTTTCTTCTTTCGTGTATATACCCTGTTAATCCCTCTGAGAGTTCGTGCTTTACTTTCCAAGGTGGGAGTATCTTTATGCTTAAAAAGAGCTGCTTCTTAAGCACCCCTTAATCCCTCGGTATTTCCAGCAGATTTACCAGAAACCGATCGCCCTCGATACGCGGCAATTAATTAATTAATTAATCCGACTTGGAGTGGAACGCGACGATCGCGGTATCAATTACCGTTGGGAATGGCGCTCGTTTACTTTCGATCATCGGAAGATTGGACCGGCTACGATATCCCGAGTGATCTCCTCGTCGACGCGACATCCAGATCGAATTCTTTCCGTGGCGTTAATTTCGGGGGAAGGTTGGAAGAATTTTATTCCGAGAAGCTGGATCTGGGCAAGAGTATCGGTGCGATCGATATTATTTCTCCTCGTTTAATCACGGCCGGCCGGTCGGCCAATAAATCGTCCCTAATTTCGTTTAAGCACCGGTCGGAATTATGTGCTCCTAGGCCAAAGTCGGGGGATTATCTCGCCGACTGGAAGGTTTTCCGCGGTTCCAACGACGCTGCTAAATTAATACTCGTATTTTTTAACCTTCCTATTCGTTTTATCCACCTCTTTGTCCTCTCTTTTTTCTCTCTTTTTGTGTATCGAGTTATGGTCGTCGAAATGAAACGACGAAGCATGTCGCTATCTGCAACTTTACAGTCTGGGTGCTGGGAAAATCGGTGGACCGAGTTCAAGCGGATTAACTTCGAGTCGAGTTGCTTTTGGAGTCGAAAAGTTTCCTCGTGGATGATTTGTACTTTTATTCGGAACGAGCAGCCGGCAGGCAGGGTGAAGAGACAGCGGTTTATCAAACGATAGCAACTCGTCGGGCTAATGGGGCTAATGAACGATTATTTGAGACGAAGACGACTGGTATCAAACGCTGGCTGAAAATTTTACGCTCTCCCGATTTTACGGTTTAACGCGTTTTTAAATCGGTCGTGTTGCGTTCACCGGGTTAGAGGCGAAATCCGCGATAAGCCGGCAATTTTAATTTAAACCAATGGATCGATTCTGTTTTTGCGTCGTCGCGTCTTTCGCGTTTTCGCGAAATTAATTTTTAATATCGTCCATTAAATCGCGCCACCTCGATATATGAATTATCGATCCCACCGATGAAATCCGACACGTAATCCCTGAAATCGGATCGCGTAGAACGCTGCACGGTAATTATGCGAATAGCTTCCGATTTCGAATTGAAATTCGATTTAAAAACGCGTCAGATTTCCTCGGCCGGGATTTTCCACCTCGTAAACTGCTAACCACGCGATCCATGTTTCGCTATTCGATCTGCAAAGGATCGCGATAACGAGGTATCGCCGGAAGATTCGACGTTTCATCGATTTTCAGCGGAAAATCGGAACTTTCGGTTTCGGGATCGGCCGCAAAATTATCGTCCCGTGTTTCCTGCGCGTCGTTCCGTTCCGAGCTATTCGGAAATTTCAATGAGCAACTAGAACGAGTCATCGTTGGTACATCGCAAGCGTGAAACGTTAGTCAGCAATAAATCTTCATTGAGACACTAGTGAGACGCTGAGCGTTTACGGTCAGACTCGTCGTAAGATCCATTATAGACCGCGACTAACGGGCAATCTAGAACGAAAGGAACAGACTGACGAACCTGATCGATGGATCTATCTTTTCGCAACGATAGCCGACAAACGGGAGTATCTCTAATCTTGGGGAATACCGTGGATGGAAATCACGAGGCAACAAAGGGGGTGTTGGCGAGCAACAACAGCGAGGTACATTCCAAAAGCGTTTCGTAAATCTCGCGGCCGGCTTTGCTCCGGCTCGGCTTTGCCGATCGGAACGCGTCAGAGCGCGTTTGCGTTTGCACGCGAACGTAATAAATCCATTTGCGCCCGTATTGATTTCAGATAATGGGCAAGTGGTACGTGGTGGAGGTGCTGGAGCACAAAGTAGACCCGTTGAACCCCGGCGGATCGTACGTGGTCGATTCCTGTCCGATCGTGAAGCTGGCGGCCGTCGAGAACGCGTACAATTTCTTCTCCTCGTTGAGCCTCCTATGGACCGAGGAGGCTGGCAACCTCGAATACACCTTCCGGATACCGGACATGACCAGGAAGCCGGGCCTCTGGGTCACCAACTCTTCGCAAAACGGTAACCCCTTCTCCGCTAGGCAGCTTAATATTTCCCAACAGCCAGAGTTCTACCAACTCCGCAACCGGTCCTCAAACTTGCGAGTTTAATTCGCAGCGGAAACCAATCGATTTACCTAATCTCTCGCTTTTAACTTTTCTACCTTTTATTTTTCTTTTTCTTTGCTTCTTTTAAATTCGCGACAGGCTTTCCAGTTCGAATATCGTTCCGATCTTTCCCGTTAAATCCCCGCGAAAGAGGGCAAATCGAATAAACGAGCATAATTCCCGGGGAATGATTCTACCGGCGGCGATAAATTTACCAAACGGTTCTCTCCATTCACGAGGATGGTCACCGTAACATTCGTGACGCATAAAACGGGAGAATAATTCCCCGTGGAACGTCCCTCGCGGCGTGGTACGGGGTGGGAAAATAAAAAAAAAATGAGATAACCACCGACGGCTCCTGCTCTAGCCAAGTTTCCTTCTCGATAGATAATAACGAACAGCTCGATAACTCGGAGCAGCTCGCCTCCAACTTCTTTTAAAGACGATTACCGTAAGCTGGCGGGGTAACCGATCTTCGAATCTCCGGAAACGAAGGATTCTCGCGGTGGGATAGGAAGAAACGAGCTGTGATCAAGCACGAGGAACCTTCTAAACTAAGGACGAAACCAGAGATACGCGACTGCTTTCAGATACTCCTTCGTTTTCTCTTCTCCGACCGAACACTTTCAACGAGCGATTCCTATCCCTCGCGCGGACCAGTTTCGGAACGTTTCTTCGCCAAAGGACGAGAAATTCGCCGAGATTCGACAAAAGAAATTGTCCAGTGAACTGTCCCTCTTTCTCCCGAGAAAATTAACCGACAATACAATTAGCCCGCTTCGACGCGCGCGAGATCAAAGGGAAATGCGTAAAAGCTCATCTCCTCTCTCCACGATTCGAAATTCGTAATTTATATCTTAACTCCGTGTACACCGAGAATCTTTCATTTTGTAATTCGACGACTAATTACAACGCTCTTGCGATGAGGAGTTTACCAAAGCGTACATTCCATCGCGAAAGAAAAGAACGACTTTTAAGAATCGATTTCGAAACGGAACTACACGGCAAGAGTCGGCTGGCAGCTTCGAAGTAGTTTCGATTCATCGACCCGATTACGGCTTTCCTAGACAACGATCGTCCAGCCGTATAAACGCGACGGGACAATGGGAGCGGAACGCGACATCCGGTCGAACTGGTCGACGCTTAAGATCGAGATCTGTCAACGGGAGTAAACAGTCGGTGCTGGACTCTCGCGACGAAATTGACGCGGCAGTGTCTAGGTTTGAATCCGTCAAAGTTCCGAATGCATCTTCGATTGAATTCGCAATTGGGCTAAAATTCCCGCTCCTCTGTTCCACGATTTCTGTTTAAAATTTTCGATCGATCCGCGCGGTTCGCGCACGAGCCGAACGGAGTATGTCGCGTAATAGTCACGGGGATATCTTGGAGAGAGGATCTCGAGGGTCGCGGTGAGGTTGGTGGCGTGGGAAAATAGAAGAGAGACGAAGCGGTTAGAGGCGTGAAATATGTGGAGCGGTTGGTGAAAAGACGATCATAGGGATGGACAGTTTCCGGTGAACGATCGTCTTCTAAGCGGCTAATTAGCTAGGCTGTGGACGAGAACAAAGTGGAAACCGGTGGCGGTAATTAAAGTCGTAAGGTGCATCCGATAACGATCTTAATGAATTCCAAGGTACCTGGCGTGATTATCGGTTAACTGTCAGCGAGAATGGGGCCGAACGTGGTCTGGTCGGTTATGGCGGAGAGAAGTCAGCCCATCCAATTATGGGCTGGCTGGGGAAAAGGAACGGGGCGGGGCGGTGGAAATCCGCGAGAAACCGTCGACGCGGAAAATAATTTTTCAAAAGCCCCTTACCGGGCTCCCTTTTTTCATCTCGCGGCTCTATTCTTCTGTCCCGTATCCACGGACAGCGTCGAGTCGGCGAGAACCAGCACAATGCTCTCGCGGATCGAGATTTCTCCAAGCCTTCTCTACCGTTCCCCTCTTTAGCCAGAAATTTATCCCTCGGACTCGATCGCCGCTCGCCGTTCGACGCTTTCCCTCTATGCATTCCTCGGAAAATTTCGTTTATCCCCGGGATTCGCCCTCGTCCCGTTTTAATAATTTTACTTCGAAGCGGGGGAACAAAAGCGCCGGTCGATTTTTCGGCAAACGTCCGTTTGACGCGCGACGAACGCCGTTAAAAATTCCACGAATTCGACAGACTTCCGGAAACAGCGCGATCGCGTCACTTTTTAAACAGAAAATTCTCACGGCTCTTTGTCCGCAGGCTCGTGCGCTTTCCATCGTTGTCACCGACAATTCCCCGATCTCTCTGCCCGACGCGTAGAGTACCGGATACAATCCGGATAAAAGCACTCGACTTGGAAAATGAAAAATAAATCAAAGACGGCCGCGCTCGGTGGGCCGAGAGAAAACGGGCGCAAGGCGCCGCTGCCGCGCCTCGATCTTGCCTCCGCGTCTCGAATCCGCGTCCGAACGTCGATTCTCGCGTCCCGACGATCGACGGGAAATAAACGAGGCAGCTGAAATAATTGGCGAAGCGATTCGTTCACCGGAAACGTAAAGTCCTCGAGCGGCAATTTCACGCGGCCGAACAGCTGCTACAATTAATTTCATACGATTAAACGTCAATATCCCCGGGCTAGTGACCGTTTACACGACGAAACAGCTTAATGGCCGAAGCTGTAATAATACGATATAGCATTGGCTGTTGACGTTATCGCGATTGGCACGTACCAGACGCGTGACAATCATTCCGCGAAGCGCATAACAACACGCGCCGTTTCATCGTCGAAACGCACAGCGGCGACGAGAAACGTCCTTTCCAAAGTTCGGGAAAAATACGCGCGAGTCCGGCGTTAATTGGAATTAAATGGAGGAAATCGGTGAACCGAAAGGAGTATGAGAGCTTCCGCGCGAGAAATCGATGACAATGGCGACACGCGACGCACGTAAAGCACGCGTGACAATCCCATAATTCCGTCTCCGCGTATTCCTAATCAGCGGCGTAAGTACATCGTCAACGACATAATGGCGCGTAATGTGACAGATTTCCAACGGGAGCACGCTGGCATTCCCAGTCGTCGTAGACAATAATCAGACCGATTCACTGATTTCCGCTGCTGATTCCCCTCGAATCGCGGGAGACCGCGTGTTCCGCGATTCCACGTCCGTTTCCAAGCTTCCGTTCCGTTCTTCGTCTGAACCGACGCGCGCCGTCGCCACTGAGGGGGAACTCGGAAAACGCGACAGAAACATTCCGTAGCGATCGCGTCAAACGTATAGAGAAGATGGTAAAGCATTAATCGTTGGCGATTTCGACAGGTACCCTGGTGGAGATGCAGTACAAACAGTTCACCGGGAACGTGTACGTGATGAAGGCGGTGGCCTCTGACATGGTGCTGACTTTCTGCTCTCGTAGTCCGGACAATCAGCTGTACTCGTGGTTGCTCGCGCGGGAACACATTTTGCAGAAGAGCGACAAACAAGGCGTGCACAATCTGCTCAATCGCCGGAACTTGAAGATCAACAGAATTCGCGAGACCTGCATGAACAACGCGGCCTGGAGAAGAGAATCGTTGGACCAGATCGGCTGGCTGGCTCTGATAGGCGTCCTGTCCACTGTGGTCTCCGGTTCCTGGTAGTGGTAATCGCTGAATGGAAGATACGATCGAATTTTTGCGGTGTATCGTTAGCTGGTTGGCCGTTAGTCGGTGCGCGCCATCATCCTTAGCCCTCGTTCTTTCCGTCGATATTCCAGATCGAGGTCCTCCGAGTCGAAGACACGAACCGTTTCAACCGTCCCGAGATTCCTCGCGAAATAAATCCGGCTGCTCGTCTTCGGAACGGACGAGGCAATTTCTGTAGCTATCGGGAGGAGGACGGTCGATTTAACAACGTGGCCGATAGCAAGAGCCTCCTCGGCTCCTCTTTTGATCGCGAGAGAAAGGCAGCTTAATTGCCAACGCAGCTAACGATCTCGCGTTTCGTGTCGGTTGCACGGGTCCCCGCCTCTTGGCGCAATCGTAACGAGAATCTCGCCGTCTCGCGTCTGTCCGATCACGATGGACGAACGAAAAACGCGAATTTATCGTTGGCCTGGTGACTCGACCACGCGAAACCGGGGCCGTCGTGTCGTTCTTCTCTCGGCACAATGCCAACGTACCAAGGGAACCATTCCGCTGGACGGCGTATCGTTTCGCGTTTCCCAGCGTCGTCCAGGTTCTTCTTCCTGTGCTTATTATCGCGGGACTTTGTTCCTCGAACGAGCTGCCGATCCCTTGTGACCTCTCGACTAAAAAGCAACGCGGACTCGAAAGCTTGTCCAGCCGCGCGTATTTACAACGGGCACTAGGGTCGCGCGCGAATCGAGGAGCCGAGCGCTCCAATTTTCCGCGCCCCGTTCGCTCTTTCAGCCCGGCACCGCCCCTCGTTGTTACCGAAAAAAATTGCTAATCGATGAGACGATTTCCTTTCCGCGACTTATCCGGTTATAAACGAGACGAGACGAGACGAGACGCCACCGAGAAGCTTCCCTTTTCGTTTCCGATCGTTCTCGGGTTTCTCGTTCTTCGGCAAGACATATCAAACGAGATGATCGTCGATAGGGAGAGCAAAAAGAGAGTTGGGATTTTTGGAATTTCCTGGAGATGACGGCAGTGTCGGAGAGGACTGGAAGAGCAAAAACCTCGGCGCTGAGGACTCGTCGTTCCAGCAAAGACCACTCTCGTTCGAAAGCCGAACGAGCGTTCCCGTGAACATTAGTCACGTTAGATAGAAATGCATGTTGTATGTATCTCGGTTCGTGGATTTAAGAAGACAATAGTACTATATCGAAATATCGAGGCGATCGCTTCGTGGAAAATCGAGCGTGTAGATTCGTCTCTTGGTACGCGATCGGAATGCGAACGAGGCGCGAGCGACTATCGCGCCTCGTTCCTCTTCATTCCGTAGCGCCAGGGTGTAACGAAGTTGAAGCAGGTCTCATCGTGACACGATCGAAAGGGTTCTCTCTGCTCGCGAGGTGATCGATCGAGCGGGAAATAAGGCGCGAGCGGAGGACGAGACTCTCGTCGACTTTCTCGTCGACTCTCTCGTCGAGGAGAGGTTAAGACGGAACTGGAATGGCCAAAGGATCGTGTCACGATTTCTTCCGCGTGTCTTTCTTCTATCTCGAGCTCCGTTCTAGGATAAAGAAATCTTTGTCGCGAATAAGCCGCGATTAGAGCGGATTCGATTATCGGGAACGATTCTATTCCATGTCGAAGAGGCTGCAGTGTGTACGTTGTAGGATTGTATAAATAGTTGAACCTTATCGTTAGAGATATTATCGGTGTCGCGTAGGGTGGAAGGTCGCACGGTGGATGACCTAAGGTTCGATCGAAACCCGAGTTCCCCGCGTCTATTTCCACCCGATCGTGATCGCTTTTCATTCGTCACGTTCATTCCAAACCGTACGCTAAACACACACGCATACACGTATACACACGTACAACCGGGCACACGCATACAGACACACCGTGTATCTTTTTATACTTAATCGAGATTCGTTCAGGCGAATTCTTTTTTATAAAGAATCTTTGAATTCTGCCAGTTTTGCGTCTTCGTATGCCTTTTTATACGAACATCCGAACGTACAAAATTCGATGCTTGTCTTTTACCTTTTCTACGCGCTTCCATTTCGATACGGACACGCATAACGCGCTATTTCTGAGCGGTATCGTCCGCGATTCGCCGATCCCGCATCGTTCCACGATCCGACCATGCGAAAGGGGATCATTAGCGATATTTCGTCGACTCGCACATCCGCACAGCTAGCGTGACCATGTTTTCTCCGTGCCACGCATCTTTTCTCCCCCGAATATTTGCGAAAGTAATAAACGAATGCGTTCGAGCGAGTTGTTTAATAATGCGTTGACGAAAGGCAGAGATGTCGCAGCTTCCCGCGAGATCGCGGTCGATCGCGGGTGATCGAGCGGGGAGATATTGTTACGATTTGTTTGAAAAAGTTCAAAGTTGAAACCCCGTGCGTTGTACATATATCCCGGGATCGTCGCGACGCCCGTGACGAGCTTCTCGAGAAGGGACGATGGGATACACGCACGGGGGTCTCGTTAAATTATTGTACACTTTTCGATGGCAATCGCAAGGGAGTACGCCGTGTTATGTTTAAAATGCTCTAGAGTCTTTATTTATTGTACAGAATGCTCGATATATAAATAAATGAATGAATATATTATATATACATAAATATATATAACAACACGATCTAGTACCTAATACGATATAATCGTATCGCTTATTGTGTGTATAAATATGGAACAATAAATCGATTCGACGGTTCCCGACGAGATTTTACTCTCCCATAACCCCGAGAGCACCTGACGCGACGCACAAGAAATCTCGCGAAATTTTCCTAGAGATCGTCGTGGAAATTCGGAAATTCCAGAGATAGGGTACCAGAGACGCATAAAGTACCTGTGGAGGGGGGACGTGTAGAAAGAAACACGTAACGAGATGGCGCTAGCGCGTGAGAAATCAGACAGAGGGTCGGGGAAAAAGCTTTTCGGCGTTACGTAACGCGACGGCCGCGAAAAAAGATTAAATCTTTCGGGGAACAGGCGTCGGTAACTAACCTGCAACGTTAACGTCGGGTAGCACCAGGCAAGAGTAGAATGGAAATGTCCAGGGGGGGCCAATAATTAAGGTTAATTTTGCAATTAACCCCGGGCCGCCGCGCGAACTGCACGCTCATCGAGCCAAACGTCCATCTTCCCTCTTCCCTTGATCTCCACCGCCGCCCGTTTTCTTGTTTAATTTTCTTTCCCATCCTCTGTCCTGCCTTCTTTCTGTCTCGCGCCCCTCGTCCTGCCCCGACAAACTTCCACACCGGCCCCGGAGAAGTTCAGACACCGTTCAACCAGCCTCGATTACCTCGTCCTGATTCTTCCCAACTTCTAATATCGCGACTAATTTTCCGCATCCGGGAAAATTAATCTTTCCTCCGCTCCTTCTGCTCTCTTCCTCTGCCGCGAAATTCTAAAACGGGGATCCGATTCGGCCAGGACGCAGATTCTGGGGACCTTTAGCGAGGCCCGACCACAAGCTTTGGAGGGAAAATTAGAAAATGCACGACCGGCAGAGATGGAAAGGTTGGAAAATGAAGGGAGAACCGGAGGCTCTCGGATCCTCCGTCTCTGCGATCCGTCCTTTCGCTTCCGTCACGGATTCATCCTCTTCCGCTTTGTCCACCGTGGTCGGGTGTGTCCTTCCGTTGGTCAACGGCTCGATCTGCCGTTACCATCGCCCTGTGGATGCTTCCACCGTCCAGATATAGATTGCACGGTCAAAGGAACCCGGCGTAAAGGATAGCCTTGCGGCGGTTCAAGAGATTCCAGTGAATTGGAAGGTGGATGGATGGCAAGCACGTGCAACTGTATAATCTGTTTAACAAAAACTTGCGCCAGTCCTCGTCTACCTCTAGCCGACTCGACCCACTTGTTGTTTCACCGTGGAAAACGGATTTAATGGACTGTCTCGTCGGATACATTCGACACGGAATCGTGGACTAACGATACGGAAGATATTCAAAAATATACCGTCACTTACTATTCGCATTAATATTAAACACCATTTAATACTCCGTTTCGATTATTCACTTAATTCGGCTATTACCTACTGCATATGGTTCTATATTCGTTATCCGAGGACTTCGCAATCTGTTTGGTAATTTTGGACATTTCAGAAAATCAATAGCTTTCGTAGCGATTCGCGTCAAGATAGCGGAGATCGATGGAAATTAAGTTTCCCGCTAAACGGTCTTTCGACGTTAATAGACCCTACGGAAAATCTCGAGCTCGAGCGATCCAGCGAGCGAACGCTGGGTGGCATTATGCAGCGTGTAAGGTAAAACACGCGAGGCTCGTAAAACAAGGATCCCGGGGGAGGAATATCGTCGCGTCGAGGGCCGTGTTAGCAGAAGGACGCGTGGTTCTCTCGAATAGAGACCGTTCTAAACACGGGACTCCACCGACGTGGAACGTCAGCCGACAATGATGAACGATCCCGGACTATGCGTGCGGGACAATCGACTTTCCCAAACAACACGTCGATTAACCCATCAATGAGAATTGCTATTTTAATTGCCCCGTGGGTGTCCATCCACTGGCTTCTTCTTTGCCAGGGTCTAGGGATCGCGACCTCTCGGTCGACCGGAACGAACAAACGAATTAATAAATTAGCTAATGGCCGTGCGCTGATGAATCGACCGATTCCGGACAGGAAGTGGAACGACGTCGTTCGACGAAAGAAATTCCGGGCTGGAACGCGTAGGTTTGCCGATCCTCCGGCGGGACAATTATTAGCCAACTATGGCGACCTCACGGTCTCGTTTCTTTCCGTTAGCGGAGGTTCGTAAAATGCAGAGTGGCGAAAGAATCACGAGCTGCGAGAAGAATAGAAGGGAACGAAAGCAACAGGAATTGCGAATGTTAGAGGAGAACGAGGCAAGAGGGTAGAGGTAAGTATACTGGAGTTTACGGTCGCACGAGGGCCACGGTTTTACGGGACACGCGTTCTAGGAATAAGAATTAGATTCAATTACCGACGGCATTCAGCACGCGTCCAGTTGCATAAAGTTTGCCACCTAAATTGCCGCTCCGTGCGCGCCGTTCCGTTATTTTCCCACCAATTTGATGGCCCTCGAACGAGACGGAAGGCGTGAGTAGCGCGACTCGCGCCTCGGTCAGACGCCCACTCTTCCTTCCTCCCGCATTCGCCTTTACGACTCCGCTTTAATGCCTCCGCGATACTCGCGCGGTTTTTATCCCGCGAATAAACACGCTCGACATCCTAGACGCGTGTACTCGCGGCAACCGTGGATTCTTAACGAGGAGATTAAACTTGCCGAAGGAATTTAAAGTCGCGTGTCCTCGGGACCTCCAAGCTGGGGACTTACGCGAGAGTGTACGCGCTGCATACGTCGTTTCGTGAGCCACTTTGCATGCACCACGCGACGCTACGAATTTTCTAGACAAATCGTATTCTTTGCACGTTGCCCTATCCTCCGGGTACCGCCTACGTAGTAACACACCATATCCGACTTTCGGGGAAAAAATCGCGAAAAGGCCGGAGCAGAAAAGATCCATCAGAGGTAGATTAAAGTACGAACAAATGAGGTTTCGCGTATTCGAATTTGATGCTTCCTCGAAGCGTCGCATAGTCATTACCAAACAACCAGCGAACATCGAGTATCGCCGGAATCCTGTTTAATTAAGGTACCCGACGGTTTTCTCGGAGGAACGAGGCCGCCTCCGAAGATCAGGTTTCGCGGTTAGAACAGGGACAATTAATGCGGGGGCAGGCACGTTTGGAAGAAATTTCACGCGAGTCGGCAACCCCTTGACACGTAGGCACGCGTGCGAGTAACGCGCTCGTTACAGCCGACACGTATCGTGCACGAAGAGCCGGAGGTTGTCATGAGTGTCGGGACACGAGTATACGTTGCGTCGTTTGCAGGGAACCAGCGTTCATGCGCGTCCCGATAAAGCCGTGCAAAAAGCTTCGGTCGACCTTGCAAATGGATTTCCAGAGGTATCGCATCCGCTGACCCTAGAGTCGTCCCTGTGAAACGATGTCAGACGAGCCGGCGAGTGTTATGGAAATGTCTCGCGAGTATCGAATACGCTCTGCCAGCATAAGTCATCGAACTTCCGTTCCCCGAACGACCTTGTATCAGTTAACGGTCTTTCTGCCCTGCGACCTATCGTCGCATAATTTTATTTTATTTTATATCACCCGAGTCATTGGCTTCCCTCCAGCAATTCTGAGCTTTCAAACATTGTTACAAACTATTCCGTAATAATCCCGAATCCCAATTCCATATCACCGTCGCTCGTTTTTCCGCTTGGAATTCAATCGCGATGCGTTCGTTAAAATTCTCCACATCGGAGAAAACTTCTCATCTTCGGAATAATCCTTCGTACCGTTGGAAACCAGGGGAGAATTTTAAAGTTCTGGGTAATTTGGAATTTAGCGATAAAGCGACAAAGCGTCCCGGGACCCGATAATTTTACCCCATGCAGTGTTTCGGTGTATCTCGCAACAGGCTCCGGCATTGCAACGAGGTTGCTTTTCATCGGTTCCGTGGCATTGATCCGCCCGGTGAATGGAGGGCGTTAGATATCGGTTATTGCCGTTGGTTCGAGCCTTGGTCGACCATGATCGATCGTCCGGGTAGCGGAGCGTAAAGATAAACGTCTACGGGTTATGCGAAGAGGCTGGAAGATTAGCGAAGAGCTCTCTGCTGCTATGTCTTGGCAGAAATTTTCGGAATCCCTGTTGACCGCGAAATTCTACCCGGTCACGCGATATCTTTGCTAATTAAACGAGAGGCACGGGATTCGGGAAGAAGCGGCAGAACTTGGGAACACAATGCCGTTGGCAGGGTGACCCCGAACGAGATTCACCGCGCGACACAATAAGCGTTATCGGGGATTTCAAACACGAAGGTGGAACGAAAGAGGATAGAGGATCATGGTGAGGAGTGTGTTTATTATTTACAATTCATATACGTGCATAATGCAACGGGAACAAAGAGGATCCGGAGCCGGGGCGTACGTCTCATTTATCGTCGGGGAATATAACTCCGTACACGTGCATGTATCGCATAAGCTATGGATAGGTGCTATTTAAACATTAAGGTAACGCGCGATATCTTCTGGCAAGTGAACGAAAACCGAGGGAGAAAAAGAGAAGGGACGATGACGAGGCTGTGGCGTGTCGCTTACGCGCTTATCGAAAACGATTTAGGATCGGGGGCGTAATGGGTCGGTGTTTGTCTCGAATAGACGCAGGGGAACGCGAATAATGTTTCTGTACGGCAAAGTGGATGGAATTACTCGTAATTTGGTAATGAGCGCTGCGAAACGGCGGCAAGAATCACCATAACCCACATCACGTACTCGTGGTCATATGCGTAATGTAATGCGCGTAATGCACGTATTATAACAATAGAATCCACCGATGCGTCGCTCGCTCTGTTTGCCTGTGTCTGTCCACACGCAGCGATCGCGCGTGTAATGCGGATATATTACCTGCTACCTTGCTCAACGAATCCTTGTGACCTCCACTTCCATTTTCTCGCAAAAGCTTCACGTCCGCCGGATCAAACGCGTGAGAAAGAAATCACGTCTACCGAAGGTTACTTGGTCGACGTGTCTGATGATCCTTCGAAAGATCCTGTAAAACTTGAGGGTACATACTCGGTGGATCGAGTAGTTCCGAGTCAAAAGTCGATAGTGGATGTAACGGTTGTTAAAACGAGGAAAGCGAAACTTTGGACAGATCGTTCGAATATTACTCTTCGTCTGGCGTGTCAGAAATCTATCCCGACGTTGTACGGTCGAACCATTTGTAACGCGGTGGAAAAATTATTTTCTTCGAACGACGATGCGAATCGAATTAACCGTGACACGGAATAGTCGACTGTGTTACCCGGTAAGGTGAATAAATTGCTGTCTCAGCTGGATCAAAAGGTGCATACGAAACGAGACTCGACGAAGCTGTTTCCCTCTGGTGGACCACGATGCTGCCACGAACAGCTGGGACAACGCGAGCAATCGGAGAACGAGCTCGCGAACCGGTAGTAATACCCTGCGACCAGGATGGAAGCGAAATCGGTGCAACGTCCATTATGCCGGGGCAGCGGGCTAAAAGAGCCACGAGCGGACATCACTTTCGGAGGCGGCTAGGTACACAGCCGATAAGGTTGGTCGATCTGTTCATTGCCATTGCGTTGTCGCGTGGAATCGCGCCGCTGTAAACTGTTTACGGTGCTGGTGTTCTCCGGCACAGGCGCGCGGTGACTCACACACGCACGGCTCGTTTCGATCGCACGTGCAGAGGGCTTACGACCGGTGGACGAACACGTCCACCTGGCCGGGACATAGGTCTACCATCCGGCCATCCGTGGAAAATTCGCGGAGGCGTGATGCTCGCTTGATCGTGAGCAATTCCCTCACGCGCCGATGGCCCGCGCGACTCCTCTTCGCCCGGCCACCTCCATTCTAAGTGGACAAATAACCCAGCCGCCTATCCTCTCTCTTTTCCCTCGATACGGCTGCCAAGCCTCCTGCCTGGCCACCGTTGTTATCGTCGCTCTCCATCTAATTAACTGCCACGACATGGACGGATAGACGGGCTAACGGCGAGGCTGGCCGTAATTTAGGGCGCGATTACCTTGTACGAACACGAAGAAGGCAGAGACATTTTAAGGAGCCAGGACACACGGTGTCGTGAGTTCGTTATAAGGCTGTTTATTTTATTACGTCGGACTTCAACGCGTTCGCCGAACGCGGTTAAAGCTGCCGGCGTCGCGATGCCGGGGGTGTCTAGATAAAGGACATCTCGGGCCCGGACCTTAATCGATGGTTACAGCAAAGTCGCTGGGAGGGAAGGCAGGAACAAAAGAAGCGCGTCAGACTTATCGATATCGACTTTTTTTTGTGTTGCAGCTTCAGCCATGAACGACGAGCTTCCTGTTTGCAGCAGTTTAAGGATATAAGTCACGAATGAAATGGCAAAGCGACGCGTAACAATGGCGACGGATTCACCGGTAGTAATCAATTCGCGGCACTCGCAAACCATTCTTTCTACCGCTCTTTTCCCCGCGTTATCCTCGAATAATTTCGGATCAACCTAGCTTTTATCGCGCGCTTTTCGCGGGAAAATTCAGGGCTACTAACGCAAGAACGCCGCGGGAAAGCGAAACATAGGGGGAAAAAGCGTGCGGAGATGACAATTAACGTCGATGAAATGTTAAAGCAGGAAATGAGAAATTTACGACCAAAGCGAATGAGAACTTGCATCTATTGTGGACGGCCGGTTTCGTTTCGTAATAAGGCTCGAACGGGGCGAGATGAAAAAATTGCGGACTATTTTAAACCGAGTTCCATTTCCCGTGGCTTCCGATCGCGGGCCAGCCGTTCAATTTTCCCGAGAAAAGCCACGGTACTCCCGAGACACCCCGTGTACGTCGTCGAATTCGGATCTGGCCTGTCAGTATGCGAATCGCATAGCCGAGTGACGCGCATGAACGTAACGGCCCGGGTGTATATTGACGTTGCCACGCGGCTCTCTACGAGGGAAAAAGGGGAAAAAGGGAACTCTAACGCGAGTGTACGTGTAACCCGATGGAACGTAGGATCGGAAGGGCATCGGCGAGGGTTTTGATTTTATTTGCGCGCACGTCCTCGCCCATCCTCTCGTTTCCGCGGATCGCGCGCGCGAAATTCCGTGCCTGTGGCGGCACTTCTTCCGACTCATTTTTCTCCTTTTATTTCACCTCCCCGGCCCCCCTTTCGCCCCCCTCGCCTCTGATTCTGCCCTCGTTAACCATCGCGGCTTGGCTAGTCGCACTGGGGTGGATAATGAATTCCGGCGCTCGGCGATTCGGCTTAGAATTTCGCCTGGATGCTTCTTTCGGAATTCTTGCGCATTTTTCGCGCCGCCGCTTCGTTCTATACCGCCGCAGCCGGGATATGGAATCGCGGTTTCCAGATTTTCCGAATGACTTTATGGTCGTGTCTGCGGTGCGTGTATGTCGTCGGTGGTTTCGCGAATATTTTGCTAATTGAGCACGTTTGCGGGAAAGGGATCTATAGCTCTGTGGATCCTCGTTTGGTGAACCGTCGGAAAATACTTCCCTTAAAATTCGCGCTCTCAAAGTCCTGGACCAACCATATATCAAACTCGCGCGCGAGAACCTACGCCATGGATTGTAATTTCGGAGAGTACGGTGTAGTATCTCGTTTACTTTTTCTCGAAAAACCTGCTCCCGATCGTGGAATCGGTAATCGAGGCAAGAAGGGGACGAACGAATGCCGGTGGAACGGTTATTTTCTCGTCTTTCTCCACGGATGGGACGCAGGAGGCAAGTGAATTTGGTGGCAAGACGAAAGCTCGCGGACCTAAGTAGAGGCCAACGTGGAAATTGGTGTAATTTGCGTTACGAATAAATTATCGCCGACAGCACAACAGAGGAGAATCACGCGTGACTGTCATACTTCTGGCGGAGCGCGCAAGACTAATGGCGACGAGCCGGTAATGAGGACGTGGCTGTCTAGGTCCAGGAACTCAACACCGTGGGCTAACTGTTCTCCTTCTGGAGAATTAACCGCGGCCTTGGCGAGGATGGAGGAACCTGGCCGATGCGAAAAGAGCGGCCGGCTGCTGACATAATCGTCTGACTCACCGATTAAGACCAATTAGCCCGGTGTTGCTGGTTGGCTGCCGCGTCTTCTCTTCAGGGAGCCTGCTCCGTTCCGTGAACTTAAGCTATTGGCTGTTACGCGACACGTTGCACCGTTCTTCCCTCGCGTGCTTCTCTGTTTTCTCCCGTTTCCTCGGCGATAGCCGGAAAAACTTGATCGCTTGCCGCTCGCCGGAGAGAAACACGGGCCATTTATCATGGCAACACTCGGCAGGAAGAAACTCCGTGTATTTAAATTACGAATATCGAACCGTGAGTTGAAAACTGGCGTAATATTCAGTCAAATAACAATCGCCGATATGTACGCAGTTTCACGGGAACTTTATTTTCCGTAAATGTTGTAAAGAAGCGAAATCGGTTAAGGTATCGATTTCGGTTACGGTTCCGGTGGCTCTTGAAATATTGGTTTTGCAACTGTTCCAGTTATGGCTCTATGCAGTATGTATACATGTATCGGCATATTGCTTCTATATCGGTTCTTACATCGATATCGTTATTGACTTTGCGAAATTGTTTATAAAACTGGAATATCGATTCCCTTTAACTATATGCATGTTAGTCGCTATCGATTCTCGTTTCTCGATTATCCACTCCGTTAATCTCCAACAGCAGATGTGCAATGGAATAAATTTAACGCGTTGCATAATTCCCAACTCCGCGCACGTTACACCGTCATCCCGCAGAGATTCTTTATACGTTTATTAGAAGAATTATCTCGAAATCCGTTCCGACGTCTAGGTTAAACGGAAATGAAACACAGGTAGAGTACATCTCGTGTCGGATTTAGGCATCGATCTGCGAGAATCTAATGGATTCTCTCGCACAGCGTCGTCGCGAATTGCATTGGCAACTCTGGAAAGGCACTACTCGGTAGGATGGATAGGGAAATATGGAAAAGGAATCCGTTATCGTTAGACGCTTTTCAGGACGTCAAAGGAGGTCGTGGGACTGGCAAACTCTCGATTCGCGAGGCAACAAGCAGTAGCTCCGTGTCTCGAAAGAATGCTTTACACGAGAGAATTTATCTGGCCATTCTTCTACGGCGTTCACGTGTTTTACGGCTTTCCATAATCCCCTTTTAAAAAGTTCATCTATAAATTCGAATACTCGGCGAAATGAAGTTATTAAGATGGACGCGGCGATAGCGAGCGGGGTTGATAGATGAACGACCGCAAGTGCGCGTCGATAAATTCGCGAGGCGGCGAGGAAATGATGAATCGTCGCTCCGTTTTACCATCGCCGCTCTAATTACGTTAATTCCGCAATTAGAACACACGTCCGTTCGCGTAAGCTTATCTATGACCGCGATGCGGCCGATTTTTTAAATCACCTCGCGCACAGCAACGAAATTCAAATTGCACCAAGCGCATTCCCGTAAGCGTCCATTCTAACGTTGTAATTTCGTCGGAACTCTTAAATCTGAGACAACGCAAAGCGATTCGTTCGGTCCTCGAGTATCGGCCAGATCTTTTCGAGTTATCCTCCAATCTTTTCCCGCCTGAATAAAATTGCAACTGAACGAACCCGCGTCGTATCGATGCTCCTCGTCGACCAAGTTGCAAATAATTTCTAAAGCGGAGCAGCGATGAGGAACACGATGACGATGGCGTTTCTCTTCGAATCACGTTCGGCGCGAAACTATTAAAACTGTCGCTAGTTTCCAGTGTTCTTGGTCAAGAGACGTTCGGTCGATGCCGAAATTCACGGTGCCGAGAACAATGCTAGATGTCGGGACACCGTTTTGTTCCATTCTTGTTCGTTTTCGCGCGATCCGGCTCGGTTACGCGAAATTAGTTTTGATAAGTCGATCTCTGGTGCGACGCCGCACAATGGAGAATTCCGCAGAAAAGCTGGCCAAAAGACAATTTTTCAAACGTAAAACCGCGTTTTCCGCTATGAAATTTATATTCTAAAGGTACAAATATAGTTAGAAGTTTATAAATTATTATATTTGTCGTTAACGACAAATTGTTCGCAATGTGTATTTTTAACGAAATTTATAATCTGAAATCTCCAAAATCCGATGATACCAATTTTTGAATAAATCGAGAGATGTCTTCATATTTTGGCAAGCTTTCCGTTGAAATTCTCCACTGTGCGCTACGAAATGGAAACGGTGCAGGATTTGTTTCCGATTACGCTGCTTTTTTCCATCGTGTGTCCCATGCACGACCGTTAGTCGTTTCTTTGCCGTCAGTCCTTTTCGAAACACGCGAAAAGTATTTTCAATTTTTTAGCCAAGACTTTTCCCGAATTTCCGCGATCGCGAGGCTCTTGAATTTTTCGACAGTCGTTATTAAAGCTCTTCCATCCTCGAGTGGACCATGGAAGGAATAAAAAAAAAGGAGGGAGAGAAGAGGAAAAGCGGAGACTAAACGCGGACACGCGAAAACACGCGAAAATGGTTGCTTCACGTGTGCCGCATGTAAGCGCTTATGAAAGAGCTTGCTTTATGAGTGCGGCTCGGTTTTAATTTCGCCGGAAAGGCAGCTGTTTATTACGATTGCATCGCGATAAACGCAGCGCCGCGATTCCCGGATTTATTTACACCAAGGGAGCAATCGGATGCAGACACCGACGTTAAAATGATTTCGTCAACCGAGAATCACTTTCCGGGAGTCTTTAATCTTCTTCCACCCTCTTGAAACCCGGGATATTTATTCAGCGATGATACGGCAATATCTATTTACCTATTGAATTTTAATGCCGCTTCGTCGCAGGCGATTTTTCTGCCGCGCAGAGAACGTTATTTAATTTCCTTTTCGCGGCGAGAAATGGCCGCGGAGAGTCTTCTTTATTACCATTCCCGGATCCGTAATCGATGCTTTCGTCTCGCTAAACGGAATGCATATTCGCGGGATGCGCGGCAAATAAAGGGGAAAATATGAGGGTTTATGCACGGCCAAAGTTCACCCTTAATGTTCCCTTGAACGGAGTAGTTTATTGCGGTTGCATCTCCGCCAAGATTTACGCCTCGCCTCGGTTTTCTTTGCGTCCGCGCTCCACCTCCAGCATCGCCAGGATTAACGGTGTCGTTAAAACGACCGGGAATTACCTATTCCTGCCCGCGGACCAACTTTTAATTCCCCGTCCGCGGGGCCATTGGCGACCATCGAATAATAAAACCGTAATGAATAATAAACGCCACGTTTTATCGTTCCCGTCCGCCAAGACTCTCATTGTCGCGAATTTGTATCATCGATTTTACGACCGCAGTCTTCCTAATAACCGCTTTTTAACGACAACTTTGTCCCAGTAATTCTCCCAGTTAATAGCTACTTTTCCTACCGGTCACGCCTGCTAATTATTTCCAACCGAAATTACGCTTGTCTTTCTTCTGCGGTGTACGTATCGGCGCGACGCCAGGTCCTTTCTCTCTTCGTGCCCTGTCAGTCAACTCCCCTCGACGAACGCATTTTAATATCGTAACTGGTACGCGGGAAATTTATTCCAGGACGCGTATTTTTCACCAGCCGCGATTCTCGCGTCGCGCCGGAGACCGTGTTCGCTTTTCTTCCCCGACTTCCTCGACACCGCAGTTTCCTCGGCTCGGTCTCCGACAATTGCGATTTTCCGCGGCGAAACGTCGTCGGTGGATTAATTAAAGGACCACGGCCTGGACCCGAGGCATCGGCGCCGGGAATCCGCGAGAAGCAACTTGCAGGGAACGCGAGCAAACGCCTCGGGAGAGTTGCAAAACATTTCACGCGAACCCCGACCACAATTGCCGCGCGTTTCTGGAAACTTGCACCCGGAACCTGTTGATGCCACTTCTCCCGATGTTTTTCGCGCTCTCCGCTTCCTTTTCAACCCCGGAGCGAGCTCGGTGGCTCGAGATCGCGCCGCATTTCCTCCCGGAGACCCGTCGCCGACCGCTCTTCCTCTTGGTCAACCCTACTTTCCCAGCTTCCGGCGTACCTGTCCACGGAAACCGCCGCGCTCGGCTCGTCCTTCTCCAGTTCCGGAATTTCCTCGATTTTCTCGGTCGAATTTCGCTTCGCGACCCACGCCCGGCTAACGCGGTTAATCTTGCCTTATTAAACAGCGTAATTAACGAACGACAGCGCGCGCGCGCGCGCGTCGACGATATTAATTAAATTTGTTTCTACGTTTTCGCAAGATTATGCGGGATGACCGACTCGCGGCCGCGTCGGCTTGCGAATTGCGCGAGTTACATCAGTTAATTACATCTAGCCGGATTAAGCGGAGGATTGTGAGCATTCTACGAATACCGAGGCGGCCATTGTACTCGGACAAACGAGTCCCAGCCGTCGAAAAGCTTCTGCAAAGCTACAGACGAATATGCCAAAATGCCGGGTTAATTTTTAGTCAAAGCAGAGATAGGTTCGAATCGGGAATTTCACGAGCAGAGAGATGCTTGCTTCAGACCAAGCACAGGATAGATGTTGCGTTTTCGTTAGAGAGGTGGAAAAAGAACCGGAGTGACCGGAGATATGGTCCAGGGAGAAGTGCATCTTTTTTCCTGACGTTGTTGAGAGCAACGATTTTTTCCCTCCGCCATCCCGTGGATCTTGCTTAATCGTCCTTCCTCTTCCCACCCTCTTTTCACCCCCTCCTCCAACCGTTTCGCCCAACTATCTATTTATCAACGTCCACCGCGTAACCGCGACCAGATAAATAATTTTTCTCGGCCCTCACGAGCCATTTTCCTCCGTTGTTTCGTCTTCCCTTCAGTCGCTTTCTCTTCCTTCGCTGTTATAATCGATCGTTAATTATCAAATTTTCTTCCCGAAGGAAAATAAAATCTTTTTTAGGTGAAAATTCGGCAGGAGAATCGGACGATGTATACTGGACCGGTACGCCGAAATGCGGCAAAAAAACGCGGAAAAACAAGTCGAAAATAAAAAATAAAATTTTTAAAATCGGCTTTGAATATTCGTTGAGTACACGTGCGCTTAACTATGGCTTAGATGTGTGGATTGTCGATACATCGGTGGAGCAAGCGAGGAGGGGGTGAGAGAATTTTATTTTTAAACATTGCACCCTTGTAAAATGCAGTTATAGTTGAACAGTTTGTTATTAGATGGTAGGACACGTAAATATTAAACGTCTAATATGAGAGTAATTTTTATTAGGAATATCTTACATACAATATACAATGATGGATTATGTAATAGACCTATTACACGTTGAATTTTTCTATTATACGATTTAGAAAAACTAGAGATACTTTACCACTTTAAAGTATCACTGATTCAGCGTAAAATAAGTATACAAAAAAGAATAAGACGGAATAAACATAAAATCGTAAAGTTGTACTTCTTACAACATACGCAGACACCGATCTAAATGTTTACACAGGTTAGTTTCAAGACCACAACGAATTTACATTTTTGCAACTTCTGTTCTCGATCCAGAACGAACTGATGAATTCCTGAAAAACCAAATGTTTTGAAAATGTTTCGTTGGCAGTGATGTTTGCTAATCGGCCAACTACCTTGGTTAATCTTTGAAAACGCAATCTTTGTTAGAAAGAGGCATGGCCTTTAATAAATGCTATTTTGATCGATATACTACCGATGTAAATTACATCTAAAATCTGAACAACGTAAATTACAAGAAGATCCCTTATCGATGTCTTCTGTCTAATTTAACAGATGAAGATCGACGACAGATTAAGATCGCAGCCAATTAGCTCATATTAATTGCTATATCATTCATAATTGTGTTATAGCTAGTAGCTGTTACGTATGATATAACTATAGTGATACGATTAATAATACCGATTGCCCAGGTCCCACCACGAGGAGGTGCTGCGAATGGAGACCCACCCTATCCACGACCCATCCTCCCTCCATTCGCGTAAAAATTTACCAACATTCGAATAAACTACTCTTTAGATGCATGTTTGCAAAACGAACAAGCTTTGATAGCTGTGCAAAACAATGGCAAAGAAGATATAAAAAAAAATCGACGCGAGAAGCTGAACCTAAAGGTAAAAAATTAATTTTTCCTTAAACTGAACCTTGAAATAAAAAGTAAATTAAGCCTTAAACTAATTATATAATTCTATGTGACACTTTATTTCATTTCTTTGTCATTATTTTATATTTTTATTGACATAGAATGTTGATAATTAGGAAGTTTAAAAAAAGAAGAGAGAGAACATTTCGTTCATGCAACAAAACTTTACATGTTTCTGGGAATGAAAATGTGAAATAATCGCGTGATAATTAAAAAATTAAAAAAGAAAAACCCACATCCGAAGAAATGAATGTCTCGCAAAGAATTAATTTTATTTTAATAACTTAATACTAATTAATACTACTTATCGTTAATTATATATACACTTAATTACTTATACTTAACCTTAATACTACTTAATTAAAATCCTTATAGTACTTAAATACTAATTTGCTTAGCATTATAGTGTAAGTCCCTGCTTATATATTAATTCTTTACTTAAATATTAAGACCTTAACTTACGAGTATATTGCTTAACCATAAATTCTACTTAGTTTAAAAATACCCTCTTACTCAACTAAAAATCTAATTCGCTCTACCTATCAAATATCTAAAAATTATCATTAACCTAACGTAGATAAATATCTAATTGCAACGTGGAAACGAAAAAGTATCATGCGAGTGTCTTCATCAACAATTCATAACAGTTCTTGAAACAAATTTTGCAAATCCTACCTACATCAAAATTCTAATTATTTTTTATACATCATAATATACGTGTACAAAACCTGAGGGAGTTATATAGTCTACCTATCAGAAATATAGAAATACTTCCTACCTATCAGAAATATATAAATACATCCTACCTATCAGAAATATATAAATACATCCTACCTATCAGAAAGATAGAAATACATCCTACCTATCAGAAAGATAGAAATACATCCTACCTATCAAAAATATAGAAATACATCATCCTACCTATCAGACACATAGAAATAAACCCTACCTACCCAAAGGATTAAAGATTTGATTTGAAACTCTACCTATAGAAAAATCTAAATTTTAAAGAAAAAGGGAAGGGGCTGTGGGAGTTATATGAGATTTGAATCATCTTGCTTTATCTCTATAGGTCTCACAATGGTTCCTGAAACATATCAACTACAGAAAAATTAGTAAAATCATACGAGATGAAATTAATTATAGTAATTAACGCGATGAGATTATTAATAAATAAATGAGGCTCACACACCACTTTCCTTCAAGTTATTTCCTTCCATATATATTATTCCACTTCTGAGCTTCTGATGTACTTACGTAAGCTCGAATATTTGACACGCTATCAAATATAGCGATATGTAAATTTGTAATTTAACATATCTGAAACAAACTTATGTACTGGATTAGTAGATAAAAAAAAAGTGTTTTAANAAAAAAAAAAAATATTATTTGTACGAAGGGTTGAATTACATACACGAAACATTTTACTTGTAACAGTTTCTGTTAAAAATAAACGAGTTTCGCGAATGAATTTTGATTGATACAAAGCAAATTTAAACATTCCTAAATTTACCAATAAAAAATTGAAAATACAACGGTAAAAAAGTTAATTATAGCAATGGACAGTTTCTATACTATTGATTCTAGGATATGAATTTTTATTGACATCTCAAGTAAATTAATATTATAGAAAATTTAATCTTTTATACAAAAACGAAGAGAAAAAAGTGATTCAAAACGGACAAATACATAATAATGAAGTGTTTTTATTAACAAACGTTTCAGTAACCAAGGACGCTGAAAAAGAAAACACAATGGTAGTCAGAAGGGCTTCCAAAAGAGAAGTTTTCACTCGACGTAAACCCCAGTAACGAACCGTGAGTGGAATATCATTTCAAATTTCGCAACGCTAATATATTAAATGTACTGATAATATAAAAAATTTACAAAATCAAGCGCGAAGAGTGCATCATAACATTTACTATAAAAATAAATTTAACGTTTATGAAAAGTTACTAAAAAAGAAGAAAAATAGAAAAAAAAGAAAAACAACAGACAACTCGCGAAAGTGATGTATCAATTTCAAACGCAATGCTAATAAACATTAATTTATGCACTCGTATGGAAATATACGCAATACTAATAGCGAAGAATCATGAGCAGCCATGGTCCAGGCTGCTGACGTGTGACCACCCATCTGCAGCTTTATACTGCAGCAGGTGATCCTCAGGAACGGAACTATACTTCCAAAGTCCCAGTGGAAGAATTTTGGGCATTACGTATTCGCACCACTACTTGGAAAAACGCTATCATATTTCAACGCAACGCTAACTATGAAGGTGGGTAATTAAAAAACAGTTGGCGATGAAGTCAAACGCAACGCTAATTTTTGAAATGAATTTGATAAAAAATACTACTATCTCTATATGTACAGAAAGCTACTAATATTACTATTTAACAAGAAACAATAATTCATATAAAATGGTAAGAAGAACAATCGCGATCTTGTAATTCGCAACGCTAAATCAAACGCGATCGTTACTTCATCGCAACTCTAATTCAAACCGAAATCATTTGTTAGCAACTTTACTTAAAATCACGATATCTGATCTCTTTCGCAACTCCAAATAAACTCCCGAAATCTTCGTCTCATTCGCAACTCTAATAAAAATCGCAAAATCTGGTTTCTTTCGCAACGCTAATTCAAACCGTGATTAATTACTCGCAACGCTACTTGCAAAAACCGCGATTTACCCAAAACAGGGTGATGGCCCGATGTACCTCGGCGAATAAACAAACTACTACTACCACTATATACTAATTTGAACATAGTGACAAAGCAGTAACAAGAATGATTTCCCCTCGTTTAGATGGGAGATCATTCCTAGGCATTCCTCTTCGTGACAGTTTGTCGGGCAACCTCCTCTTCACTCTTCGGTCGCGATGCCCGCTGAAACTTATATCTAGGCTCGAGATATTCGAAACGCAAACCAAAAAATAAGAAATAGCAAGAAAATAAATCACGGAATCGATCGCAGCGCACATGGTCGAACAACGATCACAGCGATCGCTGTTCGGCGCATGTACAAAATCTCGAGCGAGTACACGATTCGTATCGGGGCCTAACCTCGTGACCGCGACCGCGATAGCTGACAGGACTTTAATAACGGTAACGAATATATGGGAGAAAAGGCAAAAATAAGCAAAAGAAAAAAGAAATATAAAGTATTATTAACGCGTCCGCATAAGTTGACAATACTTGAAAAAAATTCCCGATTCTCGGTGTTTCGACGTAACCACCATGCTTATCTCGAAAAAAATTTTCTGATGTTGCCGACTTAAAAACAAAAACTTTATCAGTGTTGCCAACCTTAAAATATTCTTTCTTTTTTAAATGAACTTCTGCGGTATCTGCATGATCGATTAGATCGAGAAGTACACGACGGTAACGCCGAAACACAGAGAATCGAAAAATCTTTTTTTCAGTGTTGCC
>NIJG01000027.1:1292200-1311593 GCA_002201625.1 Euglossa dilemma | reverse complement strand
TTAATTCAGAAAATATCCCTCGATTTCTTATTTTTTAATTCAGAAAATATCCCTCGATTTCTTATTTATTAATTCAGAAAATATCCCTCGATTTCTTATTTATTAATTCAGAAAATATCCCTCGATTTCTTATTTATTAATTCAGAAAATATCCCTCGATTTCTTATTTATTAATTCAGAAAATATCCCTCGATTTCTTATTTATTAATTCAGAAAATATCCCTCGATTTCTTATTTATTAATTCAGAAAATATCCCTCGATTTCTTATTTATTAATTCAGAAAATATCCCTCGATTTCTTATTTTTTAATTCAGAAAATTTCCCTCGATTTCTTATTTTTAATCGTTTACTACACACCGAGTGTATCGTTAGCTTTATTTCTTTACTTCATCCGCGAACGGTTAATAGTCTTAAAACTATTTCTATTACGTCTCTAACTTCGTCGTTCGATTTTACAGCATTCAAAAGTGTTTCGTAATTTTAGGTTTACTAGCAGTGGTGGACGCTTCGACGCTAGGAGAATTCCGGATGTACGCGATACCGTGGCAAACATCCGCTGGATGTCAGCTAGCCGGCTTCTTAGGCGTGCTGAGTTCCGAGTTAAGCGTCTACACGTTGGCAGTGATCACCCTGGAGAGGAACTACGCGATAACGCACGCGATGCACCTGAACAAAAGACTGTCGCTGAAACACGCGAGTTACATAATGACCGTAGGCTGGTGTTTCGCTCTGTCGATGGCTAGCTTGCCTCTGATAGGCGTGTCGGATTACCGAAAATTCGCTATATGCTTACCGTTCGAGACCAATGGTAACGCAGCGTTGGCATACGTGATCTTCCTGATGCTGATCAACGGCGTGGCGTTCCTCATACTGATGGGCTGCTACTTGAAGATGTACTGCGCGATCAGGGGCTCTCAAGCGTGGAACTCGAACGATTCTCGAATCGCCAAGAGGATGGCTCTGCTGGTATTCACCGACTTCCTCTGCTGGTCCCCCATCGCGTTCTTCTCGTTGACTGCCACGTTTGGGTTGCAACTGGTGTCGCTCGAACAGGCGAAGGTGTTCGCTGTATTCGTGCTGCCGTTGAACTCCTGTTGTAACCCATTTCTGTACGCGATCTTGACCAAGCAGTTCAAGAAAGACTGCGTACTTATTTGCAAAGCGATCGAGGAGTCCAGGGTGACCAGGGGGATCGGCAGATGCCGGCACAGCTCTAACTTCAGCAACAGACAGACCCCGGTGAACACGAACAGTCTGGTCGACAGGTCGTCGCGAGAGAATCAGACACCTTGCGCTTGTAACTCGAGATTGCTCGAAACCAGCCAATGCTCCGGTTATCGCCGATGGGGCACCAGGATTCTGTGGCCCTGCGTCCGAGACACGAGACCCAGACACGCGCGTAACGACCAGTACGCTTATCAGATCGCAGAGATCCAACAGAAGCAGCATAAACGAGCCTCGTCGGTGTCGTCCAGCGAGAATTTCTCCTCGTCCAGATCGGACTCTTGGAGGCAGACTCATCACTGCGGTATCCCGTTGAGATTGTTGGATCCTAAACGGAGAGCTTCCTCGTGGTTGATCACCAGGAAACCGTCGCAAGACTCGAACCTCAGTTCCTCCAGAAACGATTCATCCGGCTCCGCTACCACTGCCAGCACCAGCACATGGAGAATCTCGAGATCCAGCGCGTCTCTAGAGGTAACCGCGAGGAACACCCCGAGACCGGCCAGGTCGAAGCCAAGACTGACTCGTCAACTGGCCATCCAGGAGCCAGAACCACCTGGATCACCGAGCAGGCTAGCTGTCAGACTGCTCGCCACTATACCCTCTGCAGCTGAGACCAGCGACCAGCAGGAAGACGATAACACGCCACAGAATTGAGCGATTTTACGCGTACCTCGGTTTATTAGAGATTATAGTCCGTTCTAATAGATTAACGCTAAACGTACCGGTATTTTACATCTATCTGTTCTTAAACCCATTTGCATCACCGAGCGGAATAATCCGCGCTCGATAATTGTTACTTATCTATTTGAAGTTTATTTACCGTGCAACTACCTGCGAAAATAAATATTATAAGATATTATATATCTTATCATCTTCGTATAAGATGATTTTACTTTAGAGTGCGTATAATTTTTGGATTAAATATAAACAAGAGTTTGTTTGTTACACTTTAAAGTGTGGGTCGTATATACCCCACGCGGCCTGAATGGAAAATCTTCAAAAATTGTCGTGGCACGGAAAGTGTTAAGGATTAACTCACTAGCGCCATAGTGGCTCATAGGTGCAATAGATATTTCTCGTAAGTATCGTATACATCGTGGAATTGTTTTCTATTTTTACCGATGTAATTCTGGAATTTTATGCGGTCTTAACTCATTTGCATCACCGAGTGGAATAATCCGTGCCCGATAATTGTAACTTATCTATTTGAAATTTATTTATCGTGCAACTACCTGCGAAAATAAATATTTAAGTTAATCACGTCGTATAAGATGATTTTACTTTAAAATACGTATCATTTTTGGATTAAATATAAACAAGAGTTCGTTTGTTACACTTAATTTCAATCAAAGGCTTGAATGACTCTCATCAGAGCGTGGATGCAAATGGGTTAGCATGAATATAATTACCAGTAGGTAAAGGATTTTTCGCTATGAAAAATAAGCTAAGAGAAAAACGAAGTGCGAGAAATTGAATAATATAAGAATTTACGAAAAGTCAAACGAGCGAAAGGAATAACGATCTACGATTGTTGATCTACGATACGAGGATGTACGATTTTAAAGTGAATTTTGAAAAGGATCATTTCACCACGCTTGGTACGTTTAGTGTTAAAATTACGAGTCTCGTTGCTGCCGAACATTTTCAGTATTAAGTGTCCTCTGAGAGAGGTGAGAGAACGGGAAGGATCACCCGGTACATTAATGATTCTCGTATCTTTGAGATTATACGAAAAGATGGACCATTTAGTGGGGCTTCTTCTTTCAACGTATACAGTTAAATGTTGTTTTTCGAATTGTTTAAAGATACCACGTTTTTATGCCTTTGTTTTCTCCGGATTGTTTCCGACGAAGAGTGTTTCGTTATTGAAAAATGTTTCGAGATATTGAAAGAGGAAGAGTGAAATCGGATTCTCAGTTTCTTTGCCTAATTATTTATGCTAGTTCGGAGGAACGATGTAGATCGTTTGGATTCGAAGAAATTATGCTACTTCGATCTTTATTGACCGTCCGAGTTGTATCGAGAGCGTGCAATCGATGAATACAATAGTCATATTCATTAAATACTGCCAAGAATTTTTTAACACGTTGACTGTTGACGGGATTTTATACTTTACACTAACGTTTCACGATACTAGCATTAAAAATGCCGACTTTGTTTAAGCAAACGGAGTGGAGAATTTGATAAAATTTGTTTACGCATAATATTTATACGAGTATACACGGTCACGAGTTTTATTAACTAGATTCCGCGACAGGCAACGTGTTAACTTAATAACATAAATTTAATAACGTAATTTAATAGCATAAATTTCATTTGTCGGAACAGGACGTAGTATCCTTTGTATCTTGTTCGGCTGAATAACAACTTTTCTTGTCGGTTGTTCAAAGGGAGATCTATTCATCGCGGGGTCAGTATTTCAAATCCATCGTTCGATTTTTAATAGATATGTTTGCGTTTTCATAAGACTGATGGTTTATACAATTTCATCCCATAACTCTGGAGTCGATTTCTAGTTAAAAGTCTGGACACGTAATACGATTTATAAACGAGTATCATGATACCAACGACGAATTATTCAACGATTAATTTATTTGTTAATCATTAAACGGTCGAGAAATTCTCAGATAAATTCAAGTAGAAGTTATAGCCATAGAGTGAATTTTCTAATCATTTTTTCCTACGTCCGTATGTTTACGACGAAAAGAATAATCGTAAATTTAATTACGCGACAGCGTGTATAAATTCTTTGAGAATTTATCGACCGACTTGAAACCCTATGTATCTATTGTTGCGTTCGTTAACCGCGAAGATAAATGACCATAGAGTTGTGCAGCTATAGTAACTTAATCGTTAGGTCACAATTAGACCACTCTAGCCTAAAGACTATTATAAGATCGTTACGGCGTGCAGATGTTTATACATGGTTTTAAATTAATGACAAAGATATTCGCTAGTATTAGTTACCGGACTTATTTGTTATGAGTGCGTTATTCGTTCTTCGCATGATTGTTCCCATATGATTGTTTACTGCCGTTTGAGACCTCCAGATTGTAATTCTCGTCTTTCGAGTGGATATCTCGTCTCTTTGTCAAATGTAACATTACCTTTTCGGCGTTTTATTAGAATTAAAAAAAAAAAAAAATTGCTAGAGATTGATTTAAAAAATTGTAAAATAACCTTACTGTAATAGTAAGCTACGAAAGATAACACGTTCGACCACTGTAGCTCGTTAAATCTGTAATATATCACTGTACTTTTAATCCTGATAAAATTACTCGCTGTGACAGACTTTAAGACACTGTCTAAAAGGAAAAAAAAAAGAAGCAAGATTTACATCTGAACGTCTTAAACTGTATAAACTGTATGGACCCAAGCCACGAAAGGCTAAAAGTTCTGATTTACTGCAACCATTTCAAAATTTCATCGGCAAGTCGTCGTTGACGCAACACCGATGCATGTTTTGCGTGTGTGTCTGGTCCGATCTATTTAATAACATTTTTCTAATAAAACAGCGCATTACAAAGAACAACATTGTTATATCGTATTTCCTTGGAATATAGAAATAAGACTGGATAACATTGAAGAAAAGAAAAAAGAAACGGAAGTCGGATTAGAACTTCCGATTTTTTGTGGAGTTTTTTTATTTTTGCAAAATGTCTCTGTCGCGTTACAAGGAAGACCTATCATGCCATTAAAACGGCGAATAATATAACAGTAACATTGTAGGAATAATTTAAATATTTATCTAAAATAAATTTAACTTTGAATAGCCTGTGCTTTTCGCACAGGCATGTAACATATGTTACCAGCTCAAAACATGATACTTTACGTCGAATTCGTGGTATAATGTAAAAATGAAACATCACACGATCAACGTTTGCCTAAATTATCGCAATGATAATTTATTGTTGTATTAAGGAATTTATTTAAGTATTAAAATATAAATATTAATTCCGTTGTTAAATCTGTAGGTGTCTTCTAATATACAAAAAGTAGTTGTTTTATAAAATAATGCATCGTTATGTATTACATAATCGACCCATAAAATTTCAAAAAGCATATCAAAAATTCTGAGCTTACTATTGCATTTGTTATCGCGATGTTAGATAATTCACTTTTCAAAAAAATATGAATTGCACGTAATTTGAAGTTCATACTTTTGGCTGGTAGTATACGTAAATTACGAAGTAACGGGTATTTCTAAATTATACGCGTATTCTTTCTTTCTTGCATTCTATATCTTTCATTCATCTGCTCATTCTTTATCTCGACTAATAATTGGAAAATTGGAGTCAGGTTTCAATACCAAGTAACAGTAACAAGATATACACAATCTTAAAAAACTGTCCTTTATAAACGTCACTCGTAATTACAAATCACATTCTGATAGAAGATCCTAAAAAAATTCTAACAAATTCTACATATGGTGATCTTTCACAGGTCCACTAAGTACCAGCATCTGTTTGTTTCATTTGTGCTTATAAATCCTCATTCCTAGAACTCAAGTATTTCGCGTTATTTATCATAGTTTTCCCTTAAAATCGTTTCCTTTCTTCTCATCTCAAAACCATTTTGTTTTCTCTTTCTGTATGTTCACATTTTTTAATTTTCAGGATTTCAGTTTTCATTTCGGAATATACAAATTTCCCTTTTTTACAACCGTCTCCAAATTTTTGTATTTCGCATTTTCTCAAGCTTTTTTTTCTTTTAAACTTTATTATTTTTTAGAACTTTTAATTGTTAATTCAGTATCAAATGTATTAATATAACGTACGTAATTATTAAGTGCACTTTGCAAATTTTTTTCTTTACGCAATATATAAAAAAAACCTGAAAGATTAATTTCATAATATTTCTAAGGAAATTTTCGAAAACACTTTTTCAAAAAACACCCCACAAATACATGATTTTTCTCCAATTTGAATTATAAAGAAAGATAATTGCGATTAACATATAAAGGCAGAAGAATTAACATAGAAGACAGAGAAATTAACGAAAAATTGAAGAAAATCAAATTTGTACCCATGGAGAATCGAACCCTGATTGAATTATTGAAAAGTCGAAAATAATATCACCCGGCTAACAATAGCTCTATTTATATATCCCTTATTTTTGGATACAAGTTGTACATATGGTCTTTATATTTTCACAAACTTACGTTTATCTTTTTAGTACCGTTTCTCTGATAAATAATATCGCGAATTTTCAAAAATTAATTACTTTCAGGAATGGTTAGCGTTATGCACGATCGCCTAAGGACTATTACAATTGCAATAAAACAAAAGGACTACGAGAAGGGACACATATAATGACGTAAAATATTCACAACCTAAAAAACCTTTTCAAAGCTGGTACTTAATGGGTCGATCATGAAGAAAGACACTAAAACCAAGCTGACACATTTTATTCTCATACAAATTCTTGGAGTTCGCTTTATTTACACAGTCCCTGATGGCTCTGCGTTCGTTTGAAGTTCAAGTACTAACAGAGGGGCCATCGTTTATCGAGTAGATGAACAGGTCGTATATTTTATGACTATAAATCGTTCTTGTTCGATATTGCAGCAGATAAGATGTCTCGCAAGGACGGTACACCATTTTTTTTCGGACGGTCTGTGATTTCTTTTCCGGTCAAGAAAATCCCGGTCAAATTGGAGGAATATATTAACGATTCAACGAGAAGGAGAGTTAACAATGTACTCGATAGAATCTACCCTTCTCTCCTTCGTTTCCACCTTTAAGTGATATCCATAAAGATACCAACTTAATTTGATCGACGACTTAACTCATCAGAGTGAGTTATTCTGTCTGCATCGAACAGAGGTATAATTTATATCAATGCGTCATATATTAACAATACTTCTTCCAATTCTGCTAAAGAACACGACTGTCGAACGTTTTACACATCAAGTGACAAGGATTTTATCTTCTCGTCTATCTTATGTTCTTACTTTGGAATAAGGCGTTGTGTAATTTTAAAAAGTTTACAGTGCAACTTTTTTTTTTCTCGCGATAATAAGAAGAACCTCTGAAGGATCGAAATTTCTTTATAAATCTTCCGTCCATTGAAGACCGCGAAAGGATTAATTGACGCACATTTTCGGATTTAACGTAATGTCTACCTACCGTTTTGATTGGTTCGATTTTACAAAAATTCTAAATACCTTCTAACTAAACGTTGGACCATTTTCTCTCGCAATGACAGAATGTGACAACAGAATTGGCAGGTCTGCACAACTGGTAAACAGCGTGTTATGGTAGAATTGATATTTATTACATTAATCCGGAAGCCCTCGCAAGCTGTGACATATCGTCATTGTTAAAAGTTCGTCCGGATTCTTGGCTACAAGAATCATTACCTCTGTTACTATCTACTAGTTAAGCCTAAAAACTTTATTCAACTTATCTCTCGTGTACGAATATTAATCGAACTTGGTCCATTGAACGTCAGATCCCTTCGCCATTGCGCTCGTATGATACACGCATCCTTAATGTCAATATAATACAGGTGTTCTTACTATTCGAAGCTTCCAAATACGATTCCCGAGTGAGTATGCACATTAACACTAGGTTTACGGACGATTTTTGTATACCTATCTTTATGGTGACCCGTCAGATTTACGGGTAAAGAAAACTACGTATTTTCTTAAAAAATAAGAGCATGAGTTTAATTTGAAAACAATTACGATATTAACAAATTTAATATAAGTTGATTAAATCTATTAATATTGTACAATTGGAGCAACTCACCCGTCAAATTGACGGGTCCCGTAAATCTAGTGTTAATACTAGGTTTACGGACGTTTTTTGTATACTTATTTTTACGTCCAATAAATTTACCGGCAAAGGAAACCACGTATTTTCTTTAAAAAACAAACAATGAGTTTAATTCGAAAACACTGGCAACATTAACAGATTACATATAGGTTAATTAAACCTGTTAATATCTTATAATTGGAGCAACCTACCCGTCAAATTGACGGGTCACGTAAACCTAGTGTTAAACGATTAACCCTTTGCGAACGAGAAACGATTAAAAATAACGAATCGAGGGACAATCTGCGAATTAAAAAAATACGTACGACATCGATGACATAAAATTAACGCTAAAATTATTCTTTCGCTATAATACCATGCAGCTTTCATTTTGAAAAATTACAAAACTTCCATGTATATTATGACATCCGTCCTCAAAGGGTTAATATTTCGATAATACGATGTTTTCGTTATTTCGTGATAATTCGTGATAATCTAACACCTTACTTCTTTAGGTCCTTGGAAATTCTTTTTAACACTAGAATTACATATTTTATTTCGACGATTAACACGTTGAATGTCATGAGGACCATCGGAAACCGGGACTCAATTTGGCAGTGACGCCAAGGGGCCCATCGGTGATCGACGTACCCAGATTAATAGAAATATATTAGGTTGTAGAAAAAGGAATTCATTATTTTTACAATTTATAATGGACTTATTCTTCCCCGACGATAAATTATATTAGGCTGATTGAAAATTGTAAAAAGAAATCTACTAAAAATTGTAAAAATAATGGATTGATTCTTCACCGATGATAAGTTATATTAGGTTGATTAAAAATTGTAAAAAGAAATCTACTAAAAATTATAAGAATAATGGATTTNTTTTTCCCCGACGATAAATTATATTAAATCGGGAAAAAAGAAATTCGTTTAAAATCGTAAAAATAATGGATTTCTTTTTCCTCAACCTATTATATAATTTAAAAAAGTGACAATACTTATAATTTAATCGCACTCCACCGTCACGAGGGTCCACCGGTGACACTCGTCGTAATTAATATATCAAACATGGTTACACACTGTAACTTATCTATCGAAGAGAATATTTCATCATTATATGTATCGCATAATAGAAAATTCATTGTGATGCCACAATCCCTGTAAAATAGGCGTGGTATTCAACGTGTTAATATAAAGATGCTTCTGACAAAAATGACGTTGATTTTTTTGTTCAAACATGGTCGCAATTACGTGTGCTCTTTTATTTTCATTGTATCATATTGATATCAATTGCGTGTACTATGTTTAGCTATGCATTTCAGACCGGTAGTTCTAGTGTTAAATACGTTTACGACTCTATACCTTGAAACTCGATATCATTGATACCATCGGATATGATACGTTAGAAATTCAACACCTAACAACTAAATATAGAGACAATCTCCGTATCGTTACATATTTTAAATCTGGAAACCTCCAACAGTACATCAACTGCGAATACATTCTTACATAATTAACATGTCAGTATTAACAAGTTTCCCTACGTAGCTTCTTCACGTGATCTCTGTCCAAGTATACGCTTCGAATGTACATCTTGAGCCCTCGAAAACGGCGCTTCGCCCGTAATTACACGTTATTTATACCGGAGAGAAAAAAAAATCAATCGGCCCTGAGATAGAAATGTGTCAGTTTGCCAGTTGGAGGAGAGAACTAAGTGTCAAGTGGGAGAATAAGCTGGCGGAAGGAATGCGCATCGCGTGAGAAACGGAAAAGAAGAAACGAAAACGGGATTCGATTCTTGCGAATAGCATAAATCGTAGTGTGGCGAGCGAAGAAAATCCACTACTCTTGGAGCCAGGTGAAAATACACGGCAAAAAAAGTAAACGCACGTTGTTAAGAAACATCGGATAGCACAAAAGGGAAGGCGAAGCGGAAGTGATCGATTAATCGTGCAAGCATCCGGAGGAACCGAGTGAAACGAAGAGAAAAGGAAAATAAACATTTGCACGGATTTTTCGCGATTTTGGTTTCCATAAATTCTCGTGTTTATAAAGTCGGTAGTTCTCGAGTCGTGAAAAAGGCCCGTGATTTTTTTACCAATCGACGAAACGTCGATTCTTGCCGATCGTTTGGACAAATTTTCAATCGACGAAACGTCGATTCTTGCCGATCGTTTGGACAAATTTTCAATCGACGAAACGTCGATTCTTGTCGATAACTTGGACAAATTTTCAATCGATGAAACGTCGATTCTTGTCGATCGCGTGAACAAATTTTCAATCGACGAAACGTCGATTTTTGCCCGATCGCTTGAACAAATTTTCAATCGACGAAACATCGATTCTTGCGCGATCGTTCAATCAAATTTTCAATCGACGAAACGTCGATTCTTGTCGATCGTTTGAACAAATTTTCAATCGAAGAAACGTCGATTCTTGCCCGATCGTTCGGTCAAATTTGCAATCGTCAAATTTTACAGAGTTCCTTTTTGAATTCTAAGAACCGATCCGCGGGAAGCTAATCTATGCGAGGAGGAAGACACTTATCGGAATTGGCTATTACAGCGACTTTACACATCCGTGTGACACATGTCGGTTAAAACTCGAGTCGAAATCTTATCACACTCTCGTTCTTTACGCGGATACAAGTTTCAGAGAGTTCCAGCCTCACCGCGCTTAAGCTTCTACGTGTATACGTATACACGCGTGTCGTGCGTGTACACGTATACGTGTTCTTGCGTGTGTGTGTATATATATATACACGTACATACATATATATATAAAAAAAAGAAAAATACGGTAAGAAAGGAAGAAATAATCACTTTATCGATATGCGTTGCCACGTGTGGCATAGGGAATTATATGTACGACAGGGAAGCAATAATAAGTTAATACTACAATCTGCCTAACAACAGTCAGTCACGCAATGTCATTTCCTAAAATTATTATCTTCTCCTTCTTTTTCTATACATCCCGCTCTTCCAGAGATCGGAAATTCGTTAATTTATATTAAGAAACTTATTTTACCGACTTCTGGTGATATTATAAACTTGCAGAATCTCTCTGCATAATCTTTTAATCCTGTTCAACGTCGGTTAGATTATCTTTGTCGATTACAGTGTAAACGGTATAAAGGAAGCCCTGTTAAGTCATGGAGTCGAAGAAGTGGCTGAGAAGAGACTGGGATGGCTTTGAATGACCAACTGATTTCAAACAGACCATAACCGTCTAGACTCTAAAAAGTGAAGTACACCATGTGTCGCATTACTATGGTTAAAGGGGGAGAAAAAAAAAAGAGGAATAATAAACGACGCACGAGATGAAACGGAAACGCGACTATAAAATGCCTTGATCCGTCTGCGATGCTTTTTTTTTTTTTATGATACACAGAAGATCGCAAGTAATTTAGAACGTGTTTCGCTTGCGGTACAAGGCAAGCACAAAAATCGCTTTTTCTCTTATTTCTCTTCCTTTTTCACTGTTTCGTCCTATGAGGTCCTCTCCCTTGAGATTCTTAAGTTTTATTTGTAATGTTAAATCTAGTAATACTTATACACTTCGTTGCGTAAAATCATACATAGAAAAACAAATAAAGTGAAGTCTTAATAATTATTGCTTTCCAACGTTCGATATTTCTATTTACAAATCTACCGGACCTCAAAGGATCAACGTTCTAGATTCGTTTATGATTATTCGTTATTGAGTCATTCCATAAGTAACTTTCGGTAAAACGATTAACTATACTGAATTTCGTTAAGTAAGGAACTGATATATCCGTTCATTGTATCTTGAAACAAATGGAATTACATTCGAATAAAGTTTTGCTTTTTTTTTTTTGGAAGTAACGCAAAGAATCACAAGGATAATTTTCACTTTAAGTTTTAATGCATAAAGGAAATCATATTACTTATAGGATGACCTAGTATCAAAGAACATTTCTCTTATCACATACGCATTATCACCTATTTTAGAATACAGCTCTGCTTCTTATAAGTATAAGTTCAACTACAGAATTGAATATTCATGCTATTTGATTACGCGCGACCGAATTTATTAAATTTTGAAGAGCGAATGTTAACATGAGTTGAAAGAAATGGAAAAGAATGTAATAATAACTTTGTATAGTAAGGGTAAAAATAAAAGAATCTTCTTTCGAATAAAGAGCGACAAAGTTCGTAAGATTGCGGTTTTTAAGCGATTTCAAAAATCGAAACGGGTTAGGAAGTTTGTTGGAAGAGAGTCGTTCCATTTGTGCTCAACTTGTACTGTTGAAGCCTAAAAAGAATTCTAAAAGTAAAAGAATAGGAGGAAGAAGATTTATATCTAATGACTACCGCTAATGTCATCGGTGAAAAAAGGAACGAAAAGCCTTAGTGCGTTAGAATTTTGTTCTTTTTTTTTCCTTTTTCTGCTTTTTCTTTTTTTTTTTTTTGCTTCTTTTTTTGCGCACGAGAAACATATCTCGGAGAAACCAGGAATGAGCGATCGTTTTTAAACAAAAAATTGCAGTTGCAATCATAATACTGGGTTTGCGAATTATACTTCTAAAACGAAGGTCTTCTCGAAGCAGTATAAATGAAAAAAAAGGATTTTTAAAACGATTTTGCTTGATGATTACTTAGGCCGAGTATCGTCATGGAGAATACGAGGTATTATAAATTACAATCGATAACAACTTTGTAGAAATTCGTTAATTATCTCCTAAAGGCGAAAATAATTTTCAAAATGAAAATGCGTAAAAGAACAGGAATGAACTGAGTAAAGTAAGTATGAACTGCTTCAAAGAAGAGATTATTAGTACGTTGTTAGAGAGTGTAGAAAATTTATCGGCACTCAGAATATTTGTTCTAAACATGAGAGTAACGCATAGTAGGGAAAAAAAATTCAATCATTTAGTTTCTTGCGAGAAGCTCTAAATGCGATATTAAAAGCTTTCACAACTCGGCGCAAAATCGAATCTACAAACGAAATATAAGATTCTTTCATTTCAGAAAGGCTGAATAAAAGCTTCGCAGCTGGTGGGTATTAATCGGTGAAGTAGAAAGGTGAAAGTAAAAAAAAAAAAACATTCTTAGCACGGAAAGCTCGACTTGAATTGAAGAAAAAGAAAGAGAGCTATCGATATTCTATTTTACTCTAAACTGAAGCAGATGTGCACGGTAAGGAGAAAAGATCGCTCATCCCGGGGCAGGGTATCATGATGATTAAAGAATTTCGGCATCAACGAGTTTAAAATTCTAGCTATCTAAGTCGGACGTCGCTTGGTGGTGTCTCGTTACGAGCAGAACGAAGATTTGGCAAAACGGGAGACACACCGGGGCACCAAAAACATCCTACACGACGATAACGGAGCAGAACATCGGTTTTAACTGAAAAATTCCACGTTCTACCATTGGCCACTCGATTTGTTCTTCCTCGTTTGATTAGACTTCCTAAACTAACGCTTCTTTGAACTATGATACTATTACTATTACCTATCGTATAATTTATCAGACATTGACATTACCAATTCCATCCGTCTCGTTCGTTTTGTACATTAATTTACATATCGTTGAACGACAGCTGCATTCATCGACGTAAGATTTGAACGCTCACAGACGCAGTTACACGTGATATCTACATTGCAATGAGCTGCGATGCTAATTATACAAAATACCAAGAAGTTACCGAGACTGGAATGACTGAATAACGAGTCCTTGAATAACTAATTGAATATAACGACCGAAAAAAAGTCCGCAATATTTCATACCAAGTTATTATCGAGTATCGCAGAATTCCCGTACCATCAAGACATCCCTTTAACTCTGACCAATTTTTCCCAGGTACTTTTTGTAATACCGCGATACCCGATAAAAATACCTCGAATCATCTGTCAACCAATTCTAGTCGCACGAATAAGCCAAATAAATGCCAATGTCCGATCTAATTCAGACCAAAGGGCCAGTGAAGAAGTCCTCGATGTTCTACTCGGCTATACCTGTCTCCCTAATCGTGTATACATGTATATATATATCCGTATATATGCGTGTACGTATATGTACATGTACCGGCAGTATCTAATCGCTAAACAGTGATCAACCGGTTCTTGGAGACAAGTCGTTTTCATTTTTTAAGTGGACGTCGCGGTTGATAACCATAACTAATCGATCGCAGGAGAGTTAGCGTTAAGTAAGAACGTTACAACACAGATATACTGTATGCTATGCTGACTAGCGGGCTTCATCACGTGACCTTGGTCTTGTTCTTCCTGAACGCTGGAAAGAGGATCTTCCGGCGCCGTCTCTTCAGCTCGTCGTTATCCGTGGTGGAGTTCGAGTCCGTCGACAATGTCTCGTCGTCCACCGTCGACGGCTGAGGCTCCTTCAACGCTTTCCTGTGGCTGCTCGACGTGCTCGTCGACGTCGTCGAGTTCACGCTGGTAGTGCTCGTGGTCGTCACAGACGCACCAACCACCTTTTGCTGGGCCGCTCGGTCTTGGTTCGGCGAATCTAACGAATTCTCTGAGTAAGACGTCTTCGACAGGAATGATGAGGTAGTCTTGTCCTCGATCCCGAGGAGCATGTTCGTGTCCTGGCTGTAGGAACGCACGATGGTAGATTTCTCCTTGCTGGATGCCCTGACAGGCTCGTCTGGCCCATCGCCGACCGTAAAATGTACCACGTTGCTCTCTGGGGGTGTCTCCTTTCCGGTATCGCTGCTAGACGAGTCTGGAGGAACCGAGGATTCCTTCCACGCCAGGCTCTCCAATGTACCTAGAGATTAAAATAAAATTTCGTTATGCGTTACAAGTATTTTACAATCGTCGCTGAATTTCTGCCGGATAAGTTTCTGAACGTACTAGTACGATACATTACAATTGGTCTTAGATTTTTTGACAATCGAATAAAGAATTATAAAGAAACGAAATGTACGTTTCGAGATATTAGACTTGTCAGAGTTTAATAACAGAGTTTAATAACAGTGTCGGGTTAACGTAGAAGTTTTAAACTTTCATCAGGCTAGAGAAAATTTAGATAGAATTAATAGAATTAACCCTTCGCGGACGAGGAACGCAGCTAATTATTCGGTGTGTACTAAAATAACAAATTGAAAGAAATTCGCCGAATTATAAAAATACATAAGACATTGATGGAAATGTTAGAATTATTTTTCGTTATATTTTATTCAGTCTTCGTTCGGAAAAATTGGAAAACTTCCACGTATATTGCGACGTACGTCCACAAAGGGTTAACTATCAAAAGCTTAATATTAGTAAGTGAAGAATTGGAGAGACTGGCTTTTGAGAACGATCGAACCAGTTATATCTTTGGATGCCTAAGGGATATTAATGTGCTACTATCTTGTTATCGGGTTTCTATAAAGATACGTTAAGATATCTTCAGAGAATAGTTTTACTCGGCCAAAATTGTAATTTTCATGCACTAATGTTAAAACCTGCTTTCAGAAAAAATTGTCAAAGGCCAATTTCATGCAGAATCCAGTTTGTGGAAGGAAGAAGAGAAACAAACAACACAATGAATAATACTCTTTTATATTCTACAGTCAACAGTATAAATTTTGTCGCGGTACTTTACTTTCTCGCAAACAACATTTGAATAGCTTGGAAGTGTTTGTTTTAAAAAAGAAAAAAAAACGCAGTGCATAAAAATTAACGGTCTATGCGTTAGAATTTATGTCTCTGAGATTTTTCTAACTCGTGTCACATTGACTCTGAGAAAACACGGCATGCGCCTCTCATACTTTCCCATACTTTCTTTAGAGCGCAGCTTGGTCCCTTTGTTTTAATGAGAAGAACACGCAGAATCTTTGATAAAACCATCCTCGACGATCAAAATCATCTGGTGAATCTCTCAGTGAAATTTTCTCTTCGTACCATACCGCATTGAACTGACGAAACTTAATAGGATACAATAAATAGAGAATTAAATTAATCTTTTTTATTACTTTAACTAGAAAAATGTCTTCGTAGAGAAATCTTCCGATAATTCGCCTAGACCCGATTGTTTGCAACATTCGTAAATCTCATTGTTATATTTCTCACGCACTTCGCCGGGTATTTCAAACTTACAACTACTAAGGAATAACATACTGAGCCATTTTAACTTAACTTTGGTTTGCAGGTAACAAAAAACAGTCACATATAAATTGCGATACAGTAATCATAACGCCAAGTACGTAGCTTTAATTCAACTATCACTCTTAATTCGTATAATGTTCAACTAGATTATCCGAGAAAATACAAATAAGAAAGAGAACGAGAGAGAGAATTTTGAAAAAAAACAGTATAATTCAAAGCAATCCTATGAATTTACAAGAGTTGGAAAATAAATCATTCGATTTCAAACATAGTATAACTAACGTCCATCGAAAAAAGAAGATTGAAATTAAAATTACATACTCGGTTAAGTAATCGATCATCTTGAAGCGTTCCACCGCGGCTTAGGTCATACAAACAAGGCTCGTATATCTTCGTTCTCGCAAGCTATTTGATTTATTAACTACGATCTATAAATCGTACACAATAAAACGGCGAACAGGGGACATAACATGTGTTGCAATAGTCAACAGACAATGTACGAATCCTCCAACTCCTCTTTCTTCTTCTCTACACGTATGTGTATGTGTGTGTATGTATACGTGTATATGTGTGTGCAAGTAAGTACATAATATACTATGCATAACTCACTGCTGTTGGCATGCTCGAGTTTATAATAGATGGAAAAAAGCCGTTTCGATTGCCACACGATTCGTGGGAAATTAAGGCGATTTGAAAATGTGTTTGTATGCCTCTGTGTGTGTATGTTGCACTTGCGAGTAAAATTCTCGCTCGTATACAGTCGCATCTAATTTTAATTGACTCTAATCTTAACCATGACGCAAATCTCCCAAGAAATAGAATTTGCTTCTTGGCATCATTTATCGCTCGATAGAACCTCAGAAATCAGAAATCGCTGACTGGTTCGAATGTTCGTCTATTGTCGCAGTTAAAGGTTTCAATCCTCAAGGCCACTGTCCTCGCCACGCGATGTAGCAAATTCTACACTCGATGCGACTGGATTTGTAAAATTCCAAGAAGTTTCTGTAGAAGCTGACATTACCAGCATGCGAGGCTTTTAGTTTTTAGTTAATCGTTTACTTCGGTATTAATCGTGACTAATAAAAAAAAAAAGGAGAGAAAGAAATCGGAATTTTATACGTGTAAAATTTCATAGTTGTGTCATTTTTTATAATTTTTCTTCGGTTACCTAATGTGTAACGCGTGAATTATTTCGAGAGTAAGAGACAGTGAGATATTAGAAAACGATCTTAATTTTAAATTGATAAAAAAATTCGATAGAAGCGAGGAATAGTATTGATAGAGGCAATTGCGCCATCTCGTGGGAAAGGTGGTCTTGAACGACCGAAATCTTTCGCTCAGATAATAGATAATCGTCCGTTATGGTTTTAGCCGGCGAGCGATAATCACGATGGAAACAATTTCGCAGCGCAACACGGTAGAAAATGCCACCTCCAGAGGTATAAACATGATCATCCAATTAAGATTAGATGCTGTGCTCGCCACTAATTCGAACTATTAATACAAGACTGTTGTGCAACACTTTGCCGCAGATCTGGCAAAATTGAAACGTATTCCTGGTGAAACAAGAAACGCTCTTGACGATCGGTAATTTGTCGCGACAGAACCTAGGAATTATAAATGAAATATTCCTGCTTTGGTTTAACGTTTTGAAGAGATTAAATATATTATATTTACGTATAATAATATAATGGTTGATCAATTATCGGAACTTATCGAATAAAGTGATAATTAAATAATTATCACGCTTGGCACTTGGTCATCTTCGATATATTGCTATTAGATACGAAGAGATGAAATAGATAGTTTATTATTATAAGTGATCGGACCGGGATCAACACGATCACGATACTCTGGACTGACGAAGAATCGAAGCCGCAGTTGCGATCCAAATTAACCTCTGCATAATGGCGATTAAGCAAATTATTTCTATCATTGAGTAACAGATGTTCTCGAGTTTCTTGATAAAAAAGAGCATGCGTCATACGGAACTGCGATGCGTAAATAAATTTCCTTTTTAAGCTCTTAAAAAGAAATTAATACTTGCAAGGCTTTCTTATTTCACTAATTTTCCTACGGCTCAGATTTTCGTTCCATTTACAATTAAGTATAAATTTCTTATGAGGATTAGAAGTAAAAGATTTCTATTTTATATATATTATATATATATATATCGAAGAAGAATGACATTATTTGTAAAAATATCACACCCTTCTAATATTTTCACATCAACCATCGTTATAATAATGGTTTTACTCGTTCGTTTAATACATTGTGAAAATTTTAATACAAAAATATGTCATGTTCTTTCACCAAACTATTACCTAACCTTTTATTTTAGAATTTGTACGAACAGGTAGTTGCAAAAAATAACTCAATATAATTATACTGGTAATACACTGCTCTTGGAGTCATATATACATATATAATGTATATATAATGTATATGTATATGAATGCGCGTGTAAACTGACGCGTTAACAATAAGCTAGGAGATTTGTCATTGTTTAAATAATTAACACGCAATTAAAACGTGACAAATCTCGATTAGGAAAGGGGAACATTCCAATTCTAATCCTCCCTTTTCCTGCACACAAATCCTCATTGGATTTCATTAAAAGATCTGCTGATGCTTTTTTTAACACTAATTGCATTGTCATGTATTATAGATACTCAATATTTGTAAATATTTTCTTAGTACCAAGTACTAACTTGATTGCGAACATTTTGTTTATGTCACACATTACTTCAGCATGTATAATCATACTAATAAGTAAATCATATTTTACATATGTCAATATGTAATTACTTGATAAACGATAAATTTTGAATAACTATGACTTTTCAAAATTTTGAATAGGTCTCCATACAATGTGCAGGATCAATAATGTACATAAAAAATACGCTAACAAGTTTTGATTATGTAGCTCCTTTAATCTTTTTTGGAACCACTAAGTATAGTTTCTTCCATCCCTAGAATCAAATGATAATATAACATAAACAAATAATAACCTAAGGAAAGCACAAAGTATCAAGAAATCTATGTATTTTGTCATAGAAAATAACTTATATTGTTAATTAAATAATTAAAACATATAAAAGATAGGAGTCATTTATGCATGTATATATACTCCCGTTCAACAAAATGTAATAAAACTAAAATTAGTTTCAAAAAAGCCCCAAAAAAAGTGTATAAGTAATATTGAACAATTTGAACAAATTTTTAAACAAAACAACGAGACAACAACATTTACAGCATAATTTACGCAATATTTCACGTAAAAGACACAAAACAGCAACAAATTTTAATCAAACTTAACAATGTA
>NIJG01000027.1:1273729-1292145 GCA_002201625.1 Euglossa dilemma | reverse complement strand
ATATTTCATTATTACATGAAATATTTTTTTAGGAACAAATTTTTTGTTTCGTAAACACGTTATAACATCTAAATACTTTATAAGTATTAAAATATTCGTAATGTGTGACATTAGCTATCCGCTCCTCTGAGACCATTAGTATCATTTACAGAAATCATAAATATATATTTATTAAAAAACTACGTTTTCCGTTAAAAGAAATTTTAAAATATCACGTCAATGTTTTCATATTATATTTTAATGAAAATTTGACTAAATTTTCAATAGAAAGCTCTTACGACGAAGAACTTATTCGCAATTCTGTTACAAATTTCCTTAAACAATTAGCAAACTAATTAAAAAAACACTCATAAAAATTTGAATTTCAATTCATATAAGAATACACATCGTAATTTAATTTTCATGAGTATTTACGCTGTTAACCCGGAGTTCTAATTACAAGAAATTAATGTCACAAAAAACCCAAATTACTACTATTAGGAGGACAAACCAGTTAGTAAATTATTGATCTCGAAGGCATCTTCCATGTGAGAAAAAGAGAGAATAGAAAATATTTAGGTATCGTAAGTGTCATATCAAAGTTACAATAGTATGTACAAATTGAGCATTGTTATTATCAATCTAAATGCTCGTGGAAGTCCGTTTCCAGCTTACCTGCGGCACCACATGATGAAGGTGAGTACACTGAGCTTGCTTCATCGTCTAAGTCATCTTGACTACTAAGTCGACCTATAAACATCAATTGCAAACAATTATTCACGTTAATATATTATATCCAGATTAAAAAATTCGATTAAAATTTTGCAATTATGTCACGGATCTATCGAATTAAAATTGTTAGACAAAACACTTCTACATAATATTGTTACTTATGTCGAATATATGTTACATTCCTATTTATTTCAATACTATAGTATTACATCAAGATATAGAGATCAGATTTTAATTATTGAATATTTAAGATGTTTGAGCAGTAAGCATTAAAAATATTTTATTATCATAAACATAAATACCTCTAAGTCCAAGACCTCGTCCGTTTGGTGTTCCTCTATATAGAACAGTTTCTAAATACGTTAAACCATTATTATTAATTATATTGAAGCCACACAAAAGTTCAATTTGTTTCCAACGATGTACTCTCTCTTGTAATTCCGCGGTGACTTCATTTAGTGCAGTTCTTGCCTCGACTATGCTCTTGTCGACTTCATCAATTGATTTTCCATGAGTTGAAACAAATGCTCCCACTAAACTTGATCGTTTTTTCCGCAGCTTTTCACACTAGGAAAAATATTAATAAATTCATAATTGTTGCAACAATAAATATACAAATATTTTAGTTAAAAAAATACAGATTACTTACTGCTTCTCGTGCTTGTTGCAATTGTTTTTCTGCAGATATTTTTTTCTTAGTATACGCTTTATTTTCAATTTCGTGAGTTAATTGTAGCCAGTGTTGCAATCCAGGTGGTGGAGACCAGCATCTATCTTCTAATTCACCCTCTGCGCGTTGTAATTCAACTTTTAACATCTGTAAAATGAAAATTAATTACATCTTGAATAGATCCAATGTTTGCATCCCATACATGAGAATATGTATACCACTCACTTCTATTTCTGCTTTTAATTGTGAAACTTCCAGATCCGAGTAAGAAGCGTGCAATCCTACACTTTCATCTTGTAAGCGTTTTTCTAGGTTTTGTTTCTCTGTAGTTACACTTTCTTGTTCCATTCGTGCCCGCTCCAATTCTTTCTGTAAATTATAAAATATAATATTGATAAAACCTCAGAACAAAAGAAAACGTACTTGCAAGTCTTCCAGTGCCAATTCTGCTTTATGTAAACTCTCCATGTCTTTCATCATCCTGTGAAGATGCTTCTGTGAATTTTTCTTTTGCTGATACGCATACCAGCATCCAATAAGAGCTCCAAATAATAATGTAATTAATATTAAATCCTTCACACTATGTCCAGTATCTGTAAGAAAGCATTACATAAATATTTTAAATTAATTAAAGACTTTTTTAATGGAAATTTAATATTCTTAATTACTACATACCCTTTGGTGGTCCAAAAAGGACTACATCCATAGCTTTTAAGGCAATTTTTTGTTTATGGATGGGATCCTTGATCCCCAACACATTACTCAGATAGTGCATATTATTCACAGCCAATCTATAAATAGAATAAAAAATATTTTTATATAAAAAGTTATATAGTATAAATATGATATAGTACATAAAACAATTTACCTTGGAAGTGTAGCACCAGTTACACGATGTTGTATAAAAGTAGGAACATATTGTGGAAGCTCTACATTAGAAGACAACCATTCTGATGTTTGTTCTATGGTCCAATTGTGGACCTAAAAAGAGATACACTAACATAATAAGGTACCAAAAAGTATTGTAGTTATTAAATATGCAATTATTTTAGACAATACCTCTGATCTTAACCAGGCTTCCCAGAGTTCTCGAACACTAATGTGCATATCATCATTATGATGGAAAGCCCTCTGCCTCCTCTCGTATCCAGCTTCATACTGCAACTCTTCTCGTAGGAACTGGAAGGAGAAGAATGTTTTTTACAACCTAAAATGTGGACAGAAATAAATACAATTTTTCTTACATCGTCTGACTCTGACAGGTCCACATTTCCATTGGCATCATCGTCTAGTTGACTGTGTAGTGATTTGATAGCTTCTAAACCTAGTCGATCATGAGAAGCCAGTGTAAGACAAGCTAGGTCATCGTTACAAGTATCGGAACCTGTAATAAATTAAACAGCCTACGTTTGATTGTATGTGTTTATGATTACATGTAATTTGTTATACAAGTGCCTTTTTTCTTTAGGGCTTTGCTTGTACCTATTAAACCATTGTAAAAAGCTTTTATCCAATTATTATTAAGGCAGAAATGACAATGCAAAAATGTAGTTTGTTAATAGACACTAAATTTGTAATGATAATATATTATTATTGAGATGAATATGTGACTAATCTTCAAATGATTAGATCATCTTGTGAAATTTATTTTCTGCAATATGAGCTTTTATCATAAACACATTTGTATCTTTTTTCCAACCAACAACTACGTATATCAAATCAACAAATAATTTTCTATTTATATTTTTCTGTTAAAGCAAGCTTTATGAATAATTCCAAATAAAATAATATCACAAACAGAACTTTCATAAGCTAAATATCATTATTATTATTAATCATGCAGATGCATGCTGTATATATCTATTTACATATATACATATACAAAAAATTGAAATGCAAAATTAATAAAACACAGAAAATGTTTAATTAGGACATAACACAATGAATCTAATACAATCGACACTTTAATATAACGGACAAAACATTGATAAATAATAAGAAATTTACCAGCTTCGTGAGCCACGGCTTGTGCCAAACCATCTGTAAGTGTGGCGGAGAAAGCTGTGACTTTGGAATGTGAGCTTCCAGTGGAGCCGGATTGAAAGTTCGGACTCGCATCGAGGGCCCCGCCACTGGCATCTACCGTGTTGCAACACCAATACAAGAAGTGCAGCCCGAACAGTACAATCACATTAGTAATCACGGATGCTCGCATTTTAAGGTTAGCTACACCTTGTCACTGACACCTCGCGCCCCCCCTTGCGCAGTTGCTACAAGTCAAATAAAACCGAATACTCTTGGCCCGTTGTCACCTTTGACGTAGACCCGTAATAGTGAATATATCCAAGGTTACAGTTATCAAAACCGGGATAGCAATGCAATTTGACGAGTGCATAACACGCGTGACCGATTATGATATTACAGCAACCCCATAACCGAGTGGTACACCGTTGTTATTGGCCCCATCAAGGCGTCGGTCAACGTCCGAGATCTCTTTTTAAAATGAATCGATTGATTTATTAATTAAGTACACTCCGCTCCTCCGCTCTGTGTCGGGTTTTCCTACCAAGGCCACTGTCCACGAACAACATTACAGAAAATTATTAATTTAGATAGGAAACAGTGGTGGACTTTTTTGCACATAAAAAACGAAAAATTCAATTGGTTCCGTGTACAGTTATTCGCGTGATTTTATTGGCCCAACGTTGCACTTGTCACAGTCAACTATTGCTAGCGCCAGTGCAGCGCGAAAATCATTTCTAAAATGTCTTCCCGCAAAGTGAAGTAGTTAGATGACACAAACTGTTACAAATTTTCGAATATTTTTAAATATACTTTGATTAATTATTATTATAATTTTTCTAATTAAATCGTCAACTTTGCAACGTATATCCTTACAATCTTGTTATTAATCGTTTTTTAATTTACGGATTTTATATTATACAAGTGACCAATCTGCTCGGAAACACGCTCAGAGTTGTATAGTTTGTAAAAACGCACAGTACGTGGGTCTATCGTTCTTGTGGAGTTCGACATTGTTAAATTTCTATAATTACGCAATTTTTCAATTCTCTTACATGTAGATTCATACAAAAATTAAACCTTTTTGAGTCATCAACAAGCAATAGCTCTAAAAAGTCGTGTTTACATTTATGCGCACATATGAACATAACTACGTTTTAACATTGCAATAAGTTACCGTTACGTTTATTTCTTAGTATTATGATGATGCTTAAACAATTTTTTCCACAATTTTTCGATAGTGTTGTAACGCTAACGGTATAAATCGTAATACGAACATTTCTCATCATGAGTTTATGATGTTGTTGGTCAAAGTATTACCTGTCCTAATAAGTTATAAGATTCAGAATATTTAAGAGTTCGAAACTGTGAGGTTGCTATTTTATATTTTTTGTGAAGACATTAAAATGGAAAATAACACGAAAAGCGAAGATTCTGAAATTCAAGGAATTAGTACAGTGACCAAAAAGGAGGATCCTCCATCTCAAAATGTACAAAATTGCTCAGATTCGAAAGTGTCTACAGATACTAAAAATACTCAAGTTCGTGTCGTTCGAGGTGCAAAAAAATTGAAATTAGATGCTGCTGAAGGCAATAATTCCGAAAAAAAAGGTTGGTGTTTATATAATTAATTGATAATTTATGTAATTAATTTGTAAATATATATAGTAACCAGAGAAATTAGCAAAATTGATAATACTATGTTTTTTAATTAAATTTTGCTNTGCACAGAAATTATTTATAACTGCATTTAGATTCCAAGGATGAAGAAAATAACACAGAGGCAAAAGTAAGATCTCTGAAAAGATCTTGTGAACTGTGGTCTATGGAAGACAAAAATACCTTTTTCAAAGCTTTGAACGAGTATGGGAAAGACTTTGATGCTTTGCAGAGTTATTTCTTAAGTCAAGGAAAGAAGAAAGGACTGCCAAATGTTATGATAAAAAATAAAGAACAGATAAGACATTTTTATTACAGAACTTGGTTAAAAATATCAAAACACCTAAAATTTTCAGAAGGTAATTATTTAGTGAATCTACATTATATTTATTTTTATAATGCATATGTTTTATTATGCAGATGTAAAAAAAACTTCACAAGAATTATATGGATTAATTAATTATGGTGAACTTAGAAGAAAGTTACCACGAATATATGAAAAAGTACATTTGAAGTTAAATGAATTGATTTATTGGGGTTCAACACAAGTCAGACTCAGAGGAAAAAATATGAGAATTAAAACACCTATTTGTAGAGCATTGCGAAAATTAAATCAATTAGAGGGTATAATTAACGAATAAAACCTAAAATGTAGTAATTCATGAAATATCTAACAGTGTATTGTATTCACAGATTGGCAGGAAGAAATTAAACTTCCCTCTAGAATAACAATTGAATTAAGACCTCATAATAATATGGCTTGGTGGCAGGTGCAAGCATCATCAATGAATCCAAGAGTACGTACTTTACTGCCTGTACAAAGACGTTTGTCTAGTTTATTGATATTTCTGCAACAAAGGTGGAGGCCAGCAAAATATAATACAGTATCCTTGCTTCAAAATATGTCACCAATATTAATGTTACTTATTGTATTTTAAATTGTGAGAAAATATTGAAAAAATCCTATACACATAATGCAGTCCCCTAATGTAGAAAATGCTATTGTTAATGAAATGAAAGATACTCGATTATTACGAGTGGCACCACCTGATGGATGCAAAATTACCTTACCAATGGTAAATCTTGGAGAGTATCTCACCAGTAACAGCGTTAGTTTAAATTCTTATGAGAAACGCCTAGGACTAAAAGGTTCCAGAATGGACCTGTTAGGGTCAGTACAATATTTAAAAGGGGTTGGAAAAAAGGGAATAAAGAAGAACAAAGTGGACAAAAAATCGAATCGTATAGAAGATAATTCTACTATGCCAGACAATAATAGTGATATAGATGCAATAGAATCTGGCAGTAACATTTCAGAAAAAGCATCAACTGTTAATAATGCTGAAAAATCTAACTCGGAGCAACAAATAGAATTTAACAGGTTTCCAGGTAGGGAAACCATTGAAAGGATTCGGCAGGGATGGAATGTTGAGGAAGCAAACACCATCACTGTGGGAGATTTGTTTTTAATGGTACACATTTTACCTATGTCTAGTACAGAAGTTTGAAGCTTTCAGTTATTTTTAGTCATTAGAAACACATTATTTCTAACTTTCTAAGCTTTTTAGTTCGGTCGGGAGTCGAAAGTTACATTGGAATATTGGTGGGATTGGAATCAACGAGAACAGAACAGTGGGGAGTCTACATCAACAAATGTGCGTGACAACGATTTATGTGTAACATTACAAAAGCTACTATCGATAGCAAAATACAATTACGGCACGAGTAAGGTGTATGATAATTCTTCTGGGAGTAATGAAACTGTGATCTCGTCTCGAATACTTTCGACGAAAGAATCAACTTTCAGAAGACCTTTGGTACCACAAACATATCACAAAATTGGAACACCAGATGCTTTCAAAACACAGTTAGATGTTCGTTATCATTTCATATTTAGTATCTTTTTAAAAAATTAAAGACATCTATCTGTGAAGTAATTTTGTTTTTAAAAATGCAGAAGTTTAAGACACGATTTAGTAAACGAGGTAGAACCGTGAGGCAAAAAAGTCTTGTTGTACAAAGGGTTTTGCCAATAATATCCACTGTGAGCAGTCCATCAGAAGACATAACATCTACTAATCCTCAAGAGGCAAATAAAATAAATGAGCCTCCTATAAATAATAATGATCAACAAAATGATAAACCACCGCTTATAATCATAAATGAACCACAGGAAAAAAATTTTTTGGATGTACTAGAAGTGGTCAGAGATTCAAAACCTACCAACTCTATTATAACAAGTGCTACACAAATACTTAAAGAGGGAGAACACCAATGGTTGAATAGTGAGGTAAATTTTCGATTTTATATTTAAGACTTGAAAATAATAATTTCTTTTTATTAACATTAAAATTAAATTGCAGGTAGCAGATTTTTCATTGAGTAGTTTCTTAGGTCAACTAGAATCCCCATTAAAATTATCACAGAGAAGTCAAAATGAAGATAATATTGAAGATAGTCGTCCATCATCCGATGTAAATATGAACAATAGAGTTAAAAAAAATTAGATATATTGATACTTTAATCTATTAATATCATTATTTATTTATTAACAGGTTGTATCACATATGCAGTGCCTGATGGGAGAGAATAGCGTTGATTATATGGCAAAATTCGCAAATCTCGCATCGCAGATTGCATCAGATGATAGTAAAAAATAAAAGAAAAATAATTTATTAATTTTGTATAAATTTTAAGGAGATATATATTTAAAATTATGTAGACTTAATAACGTTTTATAATTGAAGTGTGCAAAGATATTTGGACTGACTGTTTTATCTCTTTGACATTGAGTNACATTGAGTATAATAACCAAATGTTATAACAATAATAATAATAAATAGAAAATAAAATAATTTATATACCTATATAAAATTATTACATAATGTCATTTTTTTGTCATTGACAATTTATACTGTGTATACCTCGTATAATTGTATTTGACACTTGGTTGCTAAATACTTAGTCAACATTATTCCAAATAGTTCTACATTATTCCATTATTATTTTATTATATTTTTTTCTAAGATATGTAATACAAAATTAATTTTTATAGGTTTAAGTTCTTACTTTTGTATTGGTCATACATGAATACTTATAAATATTTCATCTTACGTTTGATGATAAAGATTTATTGAAAACTGCACAAATGCGGGAGGAATACGTTTATAGGTGACATTTAGCATCTTTGTTTAACCCACAAAGATGACGCGGCATCTGTTTATGGAATCATTTAGGCAAGTTCTTGTGTCTCTTAGAACTGCGCTGCAATCTCATGTAACTAATTACGTGTGTTGAAAGAAAAAATAACAAATTTCCAGTTTACAATTTCCTTTACTGAGAAATACGATTAAATTTCAAACTTGCAGAAATCCTTCTTAGTTTCTTAGAAGAAAAAGTTGTATTCCACTCACAATTAAAGATACATCGAACGCGATAAAGATGAATGTAAGTATATACTTACATACTATTAGAATTCGTTTAACGTCACCTATTAGTATAATTGAATAATTTAATTTTTAAATAGACTTTTTACTGTTGGAACATACTACTTAAGAATCCTAGGAAAAAAAAATTGTTCTTGTAAATTTTCACAAGCACTTACAACTGACATTAAGGAAGTATGATCGAAGACTGTCTAAACATATGCCTTGACAATAGAAAAAGAATCTTTATCTGATGATGAGTCAGGAAATAGTGGTCATTATAACACTGCTAAAATCATTACGATATTCCAAAAAAATATACGAAAACCTTCAACATTCGTATATTCAGATATAACAATTCAAATTAAACATCGAATAAGATATAGATTGATTAAAATAGTGATTTTCAATAAAATTAGGCATTCTTGAGAAAATTGCAAGTACGCGCCTAGAATGTGATGTGAACGATAATGAGCGGAACATCCCGAGGATACTCGTATTCTTGGAAACGAAGCCTATGGTCTTTTCGACGACGCGTTGCGAAACAGACATTGTAAATGATTCATAGTACCCGCGTCCACGTGATCTTATGCGCACGCACCTATCACGTACTTGTTATTTGCAGATGCGATTTCCTCTGGATGTAAGCACCTTTTACGGGTGAACTGGTTTCTCTTGTTTTATCGTTCACAAAGGCTAAATTGTTCATGGAATACACTCACTTAACGAAAAAAACAATATAATGCTTAATTACTCATGAAAATATACAGAAATAAGGTTTAGTATCTTTTCCAAAAACATACATCTTATTAATAATGATAAATTGCAATTTTAAGAAGCTACACAATGCTTCAAAATTGTTACTACCTTTTTCTAATACATACGTATTTCTTATTTTTGATTATGTACGTAATCAATGACGTTGGTTAAGAACTTTCGATTTCTATGAAAAAATTATGAACCTGTTTGACAGTCCGAAGTGACCTTTCCCGTTTCGAAACGCATTCGATTACGCAGAAGTCGAGTTACTACGCTCCAAAGATAAAAAAAGTTTGCCGTAAGTCGCAGAAAAAGAAAAAGAACAATCACGTTTCGTTTCCAATCTTCTTTGTCCCTCGCATCGTGTCTACGTCTGTCAATACGTTTGACAGGCATCGCTAAGTTTCATTGATATATGTTTTGTTGACGAAACGTAACAGTTGTCTAAACCGATTCGCATGTTCGTACGAATTATAGATAACCGTAAATAAATGTATAAAACATTTGCATAAACAATTAACTAACGCACAGTTCGATGTGTTTTTCTTTTACCGATGAAAACTTTGAAAAATGATGTTTTCATTCGTAATGACCGATCGTATTTAACATTTTCTTTTTCACCGTTCGCAATAGACGTAAAACGTCAATACGTATGTAATGTTTACAATTGCAATGTTTGATACATTTTATGCATAGCGATAATGAAAAGTTTTCGCTTACATAGCATTGAGTATTGTCATTGGACTTAATATCTTAATATTTTATAGAGATACCAGTTTCAAACAACATGAACTTTTGATAAGTGGTCATAACATCGATGCTATTAAATATTTAGCAATTGTGATTGAATGACTCGTTTATATGCAATTCGAAATTTGCATAGGTTATAATTTGTTCCACCAAGTTAATTACATTTCGCCCAATATGAAATCATTTTTTGATTGTATTCGAATAAATAAACATTAAAGAGACGACAGTATTTCCGTTGCCAGTTAAAGAGGATCACGTGTAAGATAGTATTTATAATTTCATTTTTATTCTACGCAAACATGGAGCGATATGTTACACTTTTCGATACATCTTATACAAAAGGTAATTAATTGAATTTTTAAGATATTTGAAAAAGTAATAGACTTTAACGATAATTACTTTCGATTTATCCTAATAAACGGATTGAGTTTAATATCGTGCACTTAAACTATTATTGTCTTTTTTTTTAAGCTAATTAATATGAGACGTAAAATGAATGACTCGATAGTAAAATGAATTGAAATGAATAAGGCAGAACTAAAAATATTTAGATAAAACGAAATAAAAAGGAAGATAATGAAAGAAACAAGGTAAAAATGAGATAGACGAAGAAATGGAATGGAATTGAAGAGGATAAAAAGTAAAATAACATGGGATGAAATGGATCGAAATGAAAATTCAATAAACTTTAAATTAATATAAATGCTACGTAATATTAACTTTGCGATTTAGACAGTCTAGTGAGTTTAAGTAATAATACAGATACCTTGCCATAACTTTTTAACGCATTTATAATGGTAATCAACATCTATCTGGGAAGTGAAACAAACCGAGATACACAAAAACCGTATCCTAAGAGATGTGGTCAGAGATGCTTTAAGATGAACAACCATCAAAACGACATTTTCTTCCTTTTACTTCCGTAGTAGCTGTACAGGAAGTCGGTATACCAACAAAATCGCGGTTTAACGAAATCGGATACGAAGAACGGGAATTTCTGAGACCTTGAAAATTACATCCATATATTTCTGAAGAAAATTCCGTTTGTTATTTCAATTGAAACTTTATTTCAATTTTTACGAGAGGACAGTGATTCATCCAATGCGCATACAGCGACCCCGGGCCAAAAAACAAGATGAATCGTATGCAAGAAAACAGGTTCGAAAGTTGTTCAGGAATTTTTTGAGTCTTCGTTGCAGAGAATGAAATTCAATGACGTAGATAGCAAGTACACTTGATCCTTAGATTTTTGCAAATCTGTAAAATTCAGCAAAACTATCATAATCTGCACGATTAGTAGATTAGGACCGAAATAACTACTGTTTCATTCTCTTTCGTTCCTTTATCCGTCAATTTGCGATTTCATTGAAAGAAACGAATCGTTACAAGAGAATCGATACAAAATCAAAGCTCAACAAGATTTGCGCGATTGCAGTTCCTCGAATCAGTTATTAGTAATCCTTTGGAGTTTCACGGATTGCAGTTATGATAAAAAGCGCGTTCTTCCCGCTGTGGAAACGTAATTGAAAGAAAAAGGAAAAAGAAGACACAGAAGAGAAAAAAAGAGAGAAAGGTAAAATAAAATGAAGACCATGGTAGTACCGACATGTTTACACTCCGATGTCGAGACATCGTGGCGTACTATAAATAAACGAGTCCATAGGCGCCGCCAATGTGCGAGCTTTTTCAAATATTTTATTTTGCCTTGACGAAAGTGGAAAGAAACGTTACACACCAATTATAATATACAAATTGAATGAAAATATTTATGGAACGCGTATCACCCGTAAAGGCCGAAGGATGTAATTTCTGCGCGATTGGAAATCTGTCTGATTAAAACACGTAAAATGTAAATGTAACAGAACATTCCAAGATTTGGTATGCGTACAGAACACACTGCTGGAGAGTATTCTTTTTTTTCTCTCGTACGCTTTATCCACTCGATCTATTGGGAATTATGCGACGGACAATACGATGCTATTAATAACGCTACTAGAGAGAAAAAAAAAATGGCATCTCTATAAAATCCTCAAACTGCTCAATGTTACCGTGAACGTGATATTATAGCGACAAATTCTCCGTCAGGTATTTCGTAATTAAAAGAATTAAAATTCGATAGCTAGTCACGTTTTATGAATATCAAATAACTCGTGGATGTCTAGTATCTAATAAGAATATACGTAGATTCGTGAAATGATTTGGTAGTAATATTTTTAAACATGATAACCAAATTACATGGTACACAAGTTGCGGATACTCTTACAAGAGATTGAAAGCAGTAAAAATGATTTTATAAGATAATTAAATAGGTTAGACAAATACCAATTCTCGAAACAATTATCGCTAGAAAAAAAATTACATTATTGACCCAAATTAGCGGGGTTATGAATCATTATATCGATTGGTAAAATGATATTTCGTTTGTAAGAACAACATATTTGCATGAGATAACATTTTCATGTTTCGTTTAATTGGCAATAAGTATATTTAAAATGTTTAGATATGTATATTTAAAAATTACATTTTATCGCTTCTTATCTACATATATTTTTATAAAATCATTTTATATACAAGCGATTGAGTACACAGCCTTTTAGCCATACAAAAGATATCATAGTTCCGATTATATATGGTTTTTCCAGCAATTCGGTAATTTTGTCGAATCAATAATAACCGAAAATAATATTTACACATGTCTGTGTGACGCAAACAAGCCTGACAGTTGAATATTTAATGAAAATATAGGATTGTGCAAATGCTGCCTTCGGGTATTATCGGGTAATTTGGCAAAATTATCGAATCGGTCGAAAAATCGTGCTACAATACGCGTTCCTATTTAGTACTGCGCATTTGTTAGAAAAAGAAAAAAAGAAAAAGATATTTCAAGTAACTCGTATTAATTCCCCATAATATTCCTTCGCTGTCCACTTTTTAATATAAATGCTACAATATACTCGCAGGCTATTTATCTTATCTACTCTACAGGTTAGAATTTCGAATTTAATACTGTAACCTTTCACAGTACAATACTCCTTTTCATATTTTAAGTACGACATTTACAATTCAACCTATGTTAAGTTAGCGTAAAAATATAATGCATAATTCCATTTTTTTTTTCTTTCTTTTTCTTTTAGATTTCTGTTCGCGTTATGCCGAAGCATTTGTACGAAATCCCAGCCGACATTCATATGCGAACGCAACACACCAACGCAACCGTCCGGTCGACCTCGCTGGACCGCAAAATAATGAAGTCACTCGGGGGATAACCATTTCGAATTAACCATGTTTTCGGCTGTTTTCGTCTTGGATTCTCCGGATCTCGAAGCCGCCGCCAATGGAGTGTATCTGCAATTATTGCGTCAGCTATCGTGAAGCACGTCGCCGATGATTGGCCAGTTCCAAAGAGCGGGAAATCCCCGTTGAACCTGCTCTTCCGCGCTATCCGTCCCCGCGGTACTCCCGCTGATGTCTTTCGCGTCATCACATGGTGGCCTGGGGACGCCGTCTTCGTCAGAAACATTCCGACGACTAGCGATACCGATCAGTATCGCACTGCGCGACACCGCTGTAACGTCGTGTTTCTTTCGTGATATACTTGTTCCGATCTGTTTCCGACGGAAAGTGATGCGACTTACTCGCCGCGCTCCGTGACACACATTCGGTGTTCGTCTTCGCGCAAATCGTATTAATTTATCGTAAAAAGATATACCGTTTATATTTGGATTGTTCCTGTTTTTGGTTTAAGCAACCAGTGAACTCGAAAATGGATTCGTTCAACAATTACGATAGAACCGACCTTACGGAGGTAAGATCGGATCGAAGCGAAAAAACTCGCTTGTTGTCAGATAATTTGTATTAGCCTTAAGGTGGACAGTTGATTCTCGACTATTTCACATGAGTTTTATCGTTTATCTATCTGCACTTTTTGCGGGGAAAAAAGGCACGAGTTTCACGTGCTATCTAGAGAAAAGTTTTTACTATTACCACCGTTGCGTGCATCGCTTGTGTTCTATAATTAACTTTCTAAGAAAATCGAGGGGTTTTTCTGATTGAAATTTATGCAAATGAAAACGCAAAGTTATATATCACAGTTTTTGTAAACTCTTCTAATTCAATCTGTATGCGTACATTATGAAGAATAATTCTATAAATATTCCGAAAGAAAGATATAATTGAAACTAAAATTTCGGTAAAATATTCTGATCGTTTAAAACGATAAATAAAAAGAATCGTAAGAAAGATTCCAGATAGGAATCACTCAGGGAATATTCAAGATCTAAAAAAGTACCAATTAAACAATTTTCTTTTTCAAATAAAGTAAAAAATATAGAGTACGTCTGAAATTAGCATAAGATCTGCCTTTCGATTGGAAAAAAGATTACAAGATTGTTAATGTTGTATTCCAGCAAAAAACAGCAATCAGGAGTAGTCGAAGTCGCGATAAATTAACCGTCTATATAGCACGTTATATTAGCACTTAGGTGCGAAATAAGTGCATTTGTAGATTCAGTGAAATGATTTGTGAGAGTAATAAAAACTTGTCAATTCTGCGAAACGGAATAATATTTCCAATGATATATTATCATTTATATTGGTAAAGCAAATTATTGCACAAATGTTTCTGTTACTGATAACTGGAATTTTTTGCTCGTGAAAAAGACGGTATGATTAAACATCAGAAAAATGCACTAAGCTCATGCTACCGAATAGATAAATTTATAAAGAAAGATAGATTTATAAAGAAATTTATAAAGAAATTAAAGAATATCGAAAAATTGCGGAAAAAATTAACCGCTACGGAGATAAGTTTAATAGCAATTAAGTAACGCTTATATACGTTAATTTACCGATTTGAGATGTTATTAACGTTTATTGCGTGCTCGATTTTATATAAAACCAAGCTTACGGTCGTACATTAAAAAAAAAAAAAAAAAAAAAAATGGAACAATGTTGAAAACAATGGTTTATAGTTATTTGCAAATGATCGATATCCGTTTAATACAGACAACTGTGTTCCAACGGAAAATCAGAAGACGTAAATATGCATGTTTTCATTACGTACACACACAAGCCAGTTCGAGAAAACGAGATTGCAGTGATCTCGCTTTTCTTAGATTCGTATGATAAAAAGAGACAGGGCGCTTGAAGACGCCAACAAGGTCATTAACGCAGAAACCCGATTTCATTTAGGATTTGTTTGTCATGCGATACGTTCTGCTTGCAGGAGTACTTTTCGCTTTCTAATGTAAACGACGACGATGATCGTTCCGTATTTGATATGGACTCGCGGAAAATGCTGAGAACTAACGCCCTGACCACGCGCAGTTACGAGCCAGCCCGAAAAAAGTGTTACTTTGGTAATTTTCAAAAAAAAATTTTATTCGCTTATGTTTATGCTTGCACGAATTATCATATTAATATATGCTAATTACACGTGTACCTTCTTTCATTCGAATCTTATCCCTATGCACTTGTAATTTTTATTACATATGAATTTTTTGATGTGTTCGATAGATGATGAAAATAACGAAATCGATGGTACCGGCTGGTCAGAGAAACCTATTAAAAACTGGTCTCAGGACGAGACAATAAATTGGCTGATGTTTGCGGGATCTTATATCGGACAACCATACAGACTAATTGAACAATCTCTAGCAGTACCAGGAAACGAGCTGATCACCTTTACTAAAGACGATTTTATCAATCACGATCCCATGTACGGAGATCTGCTCTATGACCTACTCCACTCTCAGCATATCTCGAACAGACGTATGTAACTGCTACACGAATATTGATAACTTGAATAATAGTGTAGTAAACTATCACACTGAATAAACATCGGATTGATATCTACATAATGTTGTCTTCTTTTTTTTTTTCTCGTATCTCGGTTTTTATTCGAAAATCAGTCATCGTTAATAGCCAGTAAAAATGAATCTATGTAATTACAGTTCCACCATTTGATAGCATTCACCATCAGTCAGAAGATGAATATGCGCGGATTAATTCCAACAGTACATCTGGTAATTTCAATTCCTTTTTTTCTCTCTTCTTTTTTTTTTCTAGGATAATTATATTTTTTTATAACTGAATATTTAAATTAATTTTCATAGATGCTGAATCAGACAATAATAGTATCGACGTTTCTACTACTAAACGACCACCCGGTAGACCAAGAGTATTAAAACCAAAAAAAAATTGTAAGTATAAGACAAAGCATTATAAAGTGTTTCTCTTGAGAAGTTCAATAATACTCATGTAACGATACTTGTGCAGCTACCAGCCAGGGAAAACTTTGGGAGTTCATCAGAGACCTTTTACGTAATCGAGAAACGTGTCCAAGCTTAATTTGTTGGGAAGATTATTCTCAGGCGAAATTTCGCTTTGTTAAAAGCGACGAGGTCGCGAAACGATGGGGTTCCAGAAAAGGAAACACAAAAATGACATACGAGAAACTAAGCCGAGCAATGAGGTAATTTTTCACTTGATTATTTACTTTTGAAGATTGTACAGTACTTTCTATAGAAAAAATGTTATTTTTCAGGTATTATTACAAAAGTAAAATCTTTCAACCGGTACTCGGCCGAAGATTGGTTTACCAGTTTGGACCGAATGCGAAAGGTTGGCAAACTGATAATCCGAACTTCCGGTATTAAAGATTTAGGATTTCGTTCGTGTAAAAATTGTACAGAAAGTAAAAGTAATATTTGTAACCAATTATAATTTTCTTATACAAGATATATAGTTAAATTGTTAAAACAACTTTTTTTATTGTAATTATAGATATATAAGTATATATTTTGATACCAGAAAAGAAATTGAAAGTATTTTGTTAATTAAAATGAAACGTTTGAACATTAAATCGCAAACGATAATTTTAAAAGACTAAGAAAAAAGATCTAGTATTATAGATAGTACATACTGATTAGATTTAAGTAACGTAAAGAACAGTATGAATGAATAAAAATGTCGAGGTTTTTCACATTTTTATATGTGTAACTGAATCTATAGAACAGGTGAAGTGTGAAAGAGAATTAATTTAGTCTTGTAAGATTTTTTCAATTTATTTGATTTTAAGCAATATTATAATAGATTGTTTACGTATGTAAAAGTACACATATTATAATCAAGGAAGGCAATAATTTTCCTGACTTACAATCAAATAAATTTACTATTACTTATTTTTTTATATCACAGTGTTGTATTACATACCTTAATCTGGAAGCATAAGTACTTTTTAAATTGACCCTAGATTATAAATAAGATTTAGGTCAATTTTAAAAGAAAAAACTGAATTATAAGTTCATAAGCGATACGGCGTCACCTTGAATCTTTTTTTAAAATATTGTTAAAGGAAATCGAGCAAATGTAGTTGCATTATTTTGTTCATAGACTATATAAGATAAAATATCGGACTTAGTTGGTATTAATTAATTTCCATTTCGTTAATGATTAATTATTAGATGTGAATACTTATTCTACAATAGCACATGCAACAAAGCTGGCAAAAATATTAATATTTTTAAAGAAATTCTGGACGATTCGATTAGTCATTAACATTAAATATTGAAATTCAAGATACATAGTATCGCGACGGAAGAAGATATGCGGGTAAAAAGCATGCATATTTCTTTTCTAATTCATTCGTCGAAGTTATTTATAGGACTGTTAGATTATATTTAATTTGAGCGAACTTGAAATCGTTGTTTGTATAATAAAAGCGTAACAAGACGCCCGGTTGCACTTATTAAATTGATATTTTTACGATAAATGTATTTTAAAAAAATATTATTTAATGTAATTATCAAGAAATAATTTTTTTTATTTAAAGTTACTATTATCAAAGTCAATGAAATTCTTGCAACCGGATAATTAATTATCCAATATTTTTTTTTTATTACCACCGTAAGAACTTTTTATATAATTCGGTGGCAGTATAAAATAAAACATTATCATATGACTTTCCTCGAAACTATTTTATCTTCCAAAATGTTAGCTTTATGGTCAATTATAACTGTAAGTTCAACGACTATCAAAAAGGCACAAATCGTAAACAATCTCTATCATAAAGTATTCATTAATTATGATGATGTCGTGTAAAAGTAATGTGCGTTATGCATATGTAAGATAACTTACGGAAAAAATCGATGTGATCTTTGGTTATAAAAAAAATACAATAAAGTAACATAAAAAAAATTCTATGAAGACTATTTATAACTACCTTTAGCAGAAGTTAAAGCTTCCGATCTATACGAGATTATATGATTTCTACAGTTTTAAAGAGGTTTAAAATGTAAATTGCAATATCATAAAAAATACGGATACCGAATGATTTATCTTATACTTTTTGAACCGTGATTTACCTATTATAATTTTTAATGATAGTCATCAACAGTTTTATAGCTAGCAAGCTTTTATGG
>NIJG01000027.1:1237655-1273687 GCA_002201625.1 Euglossa dilemma | reverse complement strand
CTAAGTAATAAACTTGGCTCATATTCTTAATATGGATTGTAACTATGAGTCCTCGAATATCTCTAACATGTCTACGACAGACTAATTTACCGCGTAAAATTTCACCTATAAAAAATTTTTATATTTATTCTCTTATATTTAACAATTAATATTTTTATATAAGTCCTTTATTTAATTTACCTTCGGTAATGCTAATAGGCTCTCTCAGTGAAAATACTGTTTGTTTCCAATGTGTTGGTGGCGAGTGTGGTCCTGTACTAAAATGTATTGGATTGTCCAAGTCAAAGAAGATATCAAAATAGCCAACAATCGCGGTCAGCGATCCAGTCTTTTTTACTTTAAATTCGAAAGGCGATGAAAAATTTACGCAATCTTTTGTTACTTTGTATAAATCGAATGATTGAATCTCAACAATACTTGTTATTAATTCGTCGGCATTACAAATTTCTATGCTTGGTTCACGAACAACCTCCACTTTCATGCAACTCATTTTAAAACCATACACATTTGACCAATAATCAATGAGTTCAACATATCTTCCTATAAAAGTTATAAATATCATGTAAAAAAAATTAATTAATTAAAAAAAATTGTTAAATAATAAATAATAAAATATTAAGTATTAATTTTAAAATATTGTATTACTATTATTTAAAAATACATACTTGTATCACCACTTCCCACAATGCTAAGTGTACATCTATTAGGAAGAAGTATTCCACCAGGATTCAAGTAATTATCTCTTGCATATATCACTGTATCTAGCATACCCTCGAACAAAAGAAAATATCCCATCCATTCAGACACAATTGCATCTACTTTATCTTCTTCAAGATTAATGTCCTCAAGTCGACCTTTCTTTAAAGTGATAATGTCACTTAAATTGTTTTCTCTATAGCGTATTAATAAGGATCTTATTAGATAAGAGAAACTAATTATCACAAAAATTATTTATATACATATGTATAAATATTCTACTTACCTCACTATATCAATAGCATGGTATATCACATCTGACTGATCAACACTAATTACTTTACGACATCCAGTTTTTGCTGCAAACATAGACAAAATGCCAGTTCCACAACCAACATCTAGTATTACACAATTGTTAAATCTATTAGCATTTGTTAGTAATGCATCTCTATAACTTTCTGTTCGTACTTTGTCCTATAAAAAAAATTGTAGTTATGAATTTATTAATTTTTTTTACAAGATGCAACCCATATACTTACTGTTAACATTTCATGATGTATAGCAAAATGACTATATGTATTAAAATAACCCTTGTCAACATTACAATTAGAATTGCCAGAAGAACTGATAGTATTGTTTTCATCTAAATCTCCATCTAAGACCAATTTTTGTGCTTTTTCTGTCATTTCATCTATTTGCTAAAATTATATTTGATTTTAATACTTTCCTTATTTAATATACAGTTATTAAAATCTGTGAATAAATACCTGTTTTGCTAAGAAACATGCTAATTCACGTTGTTCTAATTGTGCTCTAAGTGTTTGTATTGTTTTTTGTAATTCAGCAAAATGTGCTTCAGATAATGTGACACAACCATTCTCTGAATTTACTGTATATGCAATAGGTTTTGTTGTTGTTTCTTCTAAATCTTCAATATCTTTATACATAGAAATAATGAAAGAAAATTTATTTATATAAAAAATACTAGATTTTATTAAACTTATTTATCTTCATACTCACCAAACATTAACCAAGGATCATCTTCTATAACAGGTCTTAAATATTCTTCGCTTTCCCATGTTTTTATGTTTAATGCATTTAATTGATCAGACAAAACATTTTTATGTCTGATAAAGTTAATCAATTTAATGTAGGAATAATTGTCTAAAGAATGCTTGATTATAAAATTCTTTAAGTCAAATCTATGTGAAGCTATAAGGTGTTCTAGTGCCTTAGAAAAATTGTTTGTAACTTCATTACAAAAAAGGCACGGAATAGATTCAAAATCTTCTGTTACCTCATCCCAATCATCACCACTATCATCATCACTTGTTCCATCCATTTCACATTCATAATCATCTTTTGAAGGAATGCCTGAAAAATAACGAATATTAGAAGAAACCAACTTTACATTAATGACTGTAGAATTTAATATAAATAGTAAAATATATTTATTCCATCATTTAAAATATTGTTAATCTAATCTTAAAACGTTTATGTAACTTTTAAAATTATTATTTACATTAAATAAATATGATATAAATTTCCAAAATTAGTACATAATTGATAACTATAAATGTTCATTTCCGATTATATAGAATATATATATAATTACGGATAAATTAAAAAATATTATTCATACCTTGATCTGTCATTTTGCAATTAATTACGCAAAGAAATGTTCAACAATTAATTCTGTAGAAACAGTAACGTTTAAAATTTTCAAGGTTAGAAGTTCGTAAATGTTTCATTCATCCGTACACGTGAAGCAGCAGGCAAAACCTTTGGCTTGATGTCAAATCCATATTCTCTATATCACATCACGTTCTAACCAATAAAAACTTTGCAACGTAGGTGATCCTCCTTTAAACTTGTAATTTAATATTTATTGATTCCACTCTGCATCAAATGCTCTTGACCTTTGAAAGCTTTTTTTATCCTTGTAGTAAATCTTGTACTGAAATTGGAACACTTTTCCTAATATATAACGGAACTTATATATATTTTATATAAGTTCTATATGATTGTTTACAAATAAAGAAATAAAATGAGTTTTTACAAATATAAAATATTTTATAAAAATTCTAAAATAAACTTAATTATCTCTTTTTAATAATTAATAAATTCAATAATACAAATAAAATTATTTACTGTGGAATTTCTTACGTATACTATAGTAACAATTATGAGTGATCAACTATTTCAATCACTTCTGGATTGAATTTAAACTTTATATCAATTATATCGATAATTGACAACAGTTGATTAAAACTTACATATTTATAAAACTAAGTAGCTAATAAAAAATATGTAATAATTAAATATTTTATATATTTCTTTTAAATACGTTTAATTTGTTTTAAACAAAATTTGATAATGATTTTTCCTCCGGAAATATGGGAATGTATACTTATTCATGTCGATCCGATAACACTTACAAATTTAAAAATAATTTGTAAGTGCTGGAAAGAAATGATTGATAAAATATTAAAGGTTGGTGACTATGACTTTTGTTGTACACAATTGATATGTTTAAAATAAATTTTCATTTTTTAATATTTAATTACTTTTCTTTAATTATGTATAGCAAAGTGCCTTATGGTACAAATTGTGTAAAAATGAAATACCTGAACATTTTTGGACCACTTTATGTGAAACATTGAGTCCAAGTAAATTATATACTAATTTTCATGAGGAACAGGATTATAAATTTTGGATGTCAATGTATAAATTATGGATTAAATGTAAAAATATGACAAAATATAATGCACAAGAAGAATGTATTAAACCATTATTAAAAAATCAATTCTCTGAACATATTACCTGTATAGATAGTTCAGGTAATATAAAACATTGTTATACCTTGAACATAGAAAATTAATATTTAAAATTTGTAACAAATCTTTTTTGTAGGTAGTTTAATAGCAGTGGGAACATCTGATGGATTTGTTTATTTTTATAATATGTGTAATTTACACACAAATACAAAGTATGTAGTTGATCATATGGAATATATACAAAGTGTACAACTTCTTAGAGATGGTGTTTATAAATTTTAATAAACAAGTCTAAACATTAAATCTAATATAAATTTTTAAGAAGTAATCATTTACATTTTACAGAAACAAATACCATTTGTATATCTTGTTCTATAAATAATCATGTAAGTTTTTGGGATGTGAGTACACTGAAGCTAATTCATGAAACCAATGGGAAATTAATTTGGTATGATTTAAAGAACACAAAACTATAATCAAGATGATTAATATAGTCATTACTAAATATTAAAAATTTTAATAGTACAAGTTACAGTTATTGCTATATTGCTATGAATAATACAATAAGTATTGAAGGATCAATACCAAAAATAATGTATGAATTTGGTTCAGATAATATTATTGCTGTTGGTGCTGACAACAATAAGGTAACAATGGTATAATATTCACAATGAACATCATAATTTGATTATTTATCATTCAAATTAAAATTCTACAATTAAGGTACTCTTTTATACGGAAAGAGGATACTATGTACATTTTACTTTGAATGCAGATGGAAGGAATTATACTTATACACATGCTGAACCACTAAATATAAAAATTCAACGTTACTTTATATTTAAACCAAATATAATTGCCTGCATTACACGTAAGAAATCATATTATATCATATATAAAATTAATCAAATATTTTAATCATGAATTATTACAGAACATGGGTACTTAGGTTTTTTGTTACAAGGAAGAGAATGGAAGATTCATAACTTGTTTCCTATGTTACATGGTACACCAACTGCAGTTTTAGTTTATGCTCATGTACTTATTTTGGGCTTAGATTCTGGTAATTTTTCCTTTTTATATAATTTAATGATATTTAGAATTGAACTAAATAATTTTTTCTTTTTAGGAAATGTTCACATATACTATGTAGACGATTTTGAAACAATTAATTTCAATACTATTAATTCAAAAAAATTGAGTCTTGATTCCACAGCTGTTATTGCATTAAATATAATGGTGTGCACTGAGGAGTATTTAATTGTTACATACAGTAAAAAAATCTATACTGTCAAATTTGTTTGGTAAAAAAGTGTTGATAGATAATAATCTATGAATCAAATCTTATATCAATATTAATAATAAATATTTTTATTACAAAAAGTTATACTACAAAAATATATTGTAATATTAAAAATAGTAAAAATGTGTTATGCTTTATAACGTTGTGCTGTTCCAGTTCCATATATACTATCCCATTCAACATAAGTTGTTAGACTTGATTCTGAGACACTTGGACGTACATGTATTAGTGCTTCCTTAAAATCATCAACTGTTACTTGTCTGACATCTTCTTTTCTAATATTTTCTAACTGACTGAATGGAATACTTCTAATAGGACCCATACTAGCTTCTTTACATAAATTCGACATATCGGCTCCAGAATAACCTTTTGATTGTTCTGCTACATTATCTACATCATTTTCAGTAAGATTATGTTGAACAGTTATTAACAAATTATTTATAATTTGTTTACGAGCTTCAAACTCCGGCAAAGGAACGTAAAGTCTTTTAACAAGTCGTCTACGTGCTGCCTCGTCTAGTTCGTGTGGTCTATTCGTTGCTCCTACAATTAAAATGCGGTCTTCGTCTGCAGTTGCAGCTCCATCCAATTGCACTAAAAATTCAGTTTTTAATCTCCTAGAGCTTTCGTGTTCAGTTTCGGATCTCTGAGTGAGTAATGAGTCTATTTCATCTACAAAAATCACTGATGGCTGATAAACTCTAGCAACAGCAAATAATGCTCTAACCATCTTTTCCCCCTCACCTATCCATTTTGATGTTAAAGAGCTTGCAGATATCGAAAAAAACGTTGACTTGCTTTGTGATGCTATACATTTACCTATGAGTGTTTTTCCTGTACCTGGTGGACCAAACAATAAAATTCCTTTTGGTGGTCTACGCAAACCAGTGAAAATATCAGGTCGTAACATAGGATAAACAACTACTTCCTTTATGATTTTCTTTGCATATTCTAGACCTGCTATATCATCCCAACATATAGTTGTTTTTGAATCCATTATTTCATTCTTTATTAATTCAACCATTTTTGGTTCTACATTTCTTAATCTTTCATCTTCTATTTCCATTGTATCAGTTTCATTATTATACATGTTTTCAGGAGCTCTTTCCTTTTCCTGTTTAAATGGACAAACAAATTGAGAATTAACTGCTGTCTTCCCACCCAAAGTCTTTTTTTGTACTGATTTATTAGATTTCATTTGCTGTACACTTAGTTCATCCCTAGCAGTTTTGAAAAAACTGGGTTTAGGTTTAGCAATATTAGAATTTTCTTCATAATGCGGAACAGAAACTTGTGATTTTGGCTTTACATTATTTCTCTGATAATTCCATGATTCTTGATTATTTTTAGCTGCTTTAACTGAATCTTCTCTTGCAAATTTAAAATATGATTTCGGCTCAAATTTAGAAGGTCTTTGTCTTGTACAATTTTGATTTTCTTGATTTAGAGAGTAAGATTTAGATACATGTTGTTTAATATAACTTGTCTGTGTATTACTACTTTCATCTGCAGAACTATTGGATGAAAATGAAGATTTATTCATCTCACATTGTCTATTATCTTCAACTCTTCCATTACTACTTGTATTTGAATTCTGACTAATACTTGGTTTTGCCTGAATACTGACTTTTCTGTTACGTATTATTGTCTCTTTGTTTTTCCATTTATTTATAATGTTCTCTATATGTCTGTCACTAAATAATTTTTCATGACATGGCATAGTATTATCATCTTGACAAGGTAAAGGTTTTATAAAATTTAGTGCCAAATCTATATCATGTAAACCTGATTTCCATTTTTGTGGATTATTACTGATTTTTGATGTTTGTAACTTAAATTGTTTCCAATAATTATTTACACCATTTCTATTTTCCATTAGACTTTGATAATCTTCTAAACTTTTTTGGAGCAAACAAGCTGCCATGTCTTCTGATTCGCTATAGAAACAGTTTATTTATGTAAAATAATATGTTTTACAAATTATATATATTTAGTTTAAAAATAACACTACAGGACTTACCATTGTTTTGCTGTTAAATATTTTATAGCTAAACATCTGCGTTCAATGTCTACAATCTCTGTATCATCCTTGTCATTTTTTGAAAATTTTAAAATGTGATATGCAGCTAAGAAATTATTTTTCTCCTTACTAATTTCTGCATCAATAGTAGCCATCTCTATTTTTAAAAAATATATTAAAGTAAGCATAGTTAACTTTCATGCTTATAATACATATATGGAGTCACAATTCATATAAATTCACAACAAAATGTATAATATAACAATTACTTAAAATAATACGTACTTTTGAAGTGGTTTCATGACTATCCAAAAGATATGCTATAGTTGTATACGATATAATAATTGCAGAACCACTGGAGTCTTTTTAATTCTGTTTTAAAGTAAGATTAACGCAGATGGGTGAAGTCCATTTCACAATACAAAATTCAAAATCACAAATGAGGTACAGAATAAACATATCATTCAATGCATATTTCCGTTATTCAAGTCTTTTTATATTGTAAGTTAATTTAAAGAAATTATCTTAATTATTCTATTTAATGAATAATACTACAGACGAACTCGTTTGTGATAGCACAGAAATAATAGAAAAAAACATGTCACGTTGACTAAGAACAAGTGAAACATAACATCTTATGGAACTTTGAATTATATGTGTATTTTGAAATACTAATCGTGTATAAAATTATAGGTATCGTTCTTTTCACTTTCCAACGTTAAGCACGACTTTAAAATGACAAAAGGGTTATAATGCCCTCTGCGGAATCTTTTTGCAAAAGCTGATTGGATGATCAATTTATTCGGTACCTCGATTGTTGGTTAGTCAGTTTATTTCGAAACGATTCGGTTCGATTCGCGTACTCTGTCTACTTTATCACTTGTCACACATACGCACCTACTTTACCAACCGCCATGTTTACTTACGCACGTTCCCACTCTGCCAACTGCCGTGTTTACTTACGCACGTCTCCTACTCTGCCAACCGTCGTGTTTACTCACGCACGTTTCCCACTCTATCACCCGCCATATATACCTGCGCACACGCCCCACTTTAACAAACGCCACATATGCCTGCGCGCGCTTCTCTACCTTACCAAAGCACAGTCAAACTAGCTGACTTCAGTCTTGCTACAACCGTTGCATTGTTAATACGTACATGCGTAATATTCGCATTTGAATTCAGAATTCGTTAACATTGTATATTAACTTGTGTATTTGTTGACTGACTATAGTTTACTGTAACTACATAACCATAATTAATATTATAATTATGATTATATCTCAGCTCGTGGATTGTAAAATAGAATTTTCAGATAGTAAAATTTAATTGACAGAATATAATGTAATGTACGTTTATTGATATAGATAATTTTACCAGGTTAATTTTAAATATTTTAGATACTTATTTTCATATAGATATGTACTTTTATTATTCGAAATTATATGGGTACGATAACAGAAATGAACGATAAAAGTAATTAGCTGTTGCTTTTATAGATTGTACTACGATTATTGTTATATGATTTAATTAATATCTAATCTATTTAATTCTAAGCATCGTATCTAATCTTTCTGGGACAGTTTTTAATGAAATTTTTATTTTAGCCGCATAATTTCATTCTAGTGATATTTCAATTTTTAATTTATTTATTTCAATATTATCGTACAACTGTGATAATTTCCTGCACAGCGTTCGAATATAATTATTTCCATTTCTTATCTGTTCTTTACGNAAAGGTTATGTAATATATAAAATTATAAAGGATTATCTTGACTTGAAGATAATCGTATTCATTAACACATTTCAGAATTTAATCAATAAGATTATCGAGACTTATGAATTATGATATTAATAATATGCATTATCACGGTTTCTCAATTTACACTTGCAAAATTCCTCGAAATATTATTGATTTATTTATTATTTTATTGAAATGGGATTTATAAAATTTTTTCTCTACCGAATTTATTTTTCAATAAAAACACTCCAACGAATAAAAATAATTTTTAAATACATAAAAATTCAATAATTTTATATATTTTTCTTTCCTCTTTCGTATTTTTAGAACGATAATTCACTAGCTGATTTAATTATAAACTCGTTAACTTTATATTCTATATATATTCTTTATCTTTCATTATTTTCTTTCCATATATATTTATTTACTGACTATGACTCAATTTTCTATTAGACACCACTTCCATGCGGACAAAGAATTCACTGTCTCTTTTCCAGTTATTATTTCAGTTTGTTTACCTCTATATGTTTGATTTCAGTCAATAAGTAAGATTCATCCCATATTTTCATTCAAATATTTTTATCTAATTTATTTATATCCTATTTTTATCAATCTAATTTAATCGTTCGATAAATAGTACATAAATGAAACATTAGATTAGAGATCTATAAGTTACATATTTTGTTTGTAGGATTTAATTTCTTTATCCATACTTTATAAATGTTAAATTTTATACAGTGGTAAGGAATTACTAATACATATGTTTTTATCGTAATATTCAAAAGATCATTGTAAAATCAGTAAGAAAAAAAAAAATGTAAAATCTGTTGAAAAGATTAGAGGAAATAAATGATGAAAACAAGGAAACGTTTGGAAATTACCGATAGAAAATCCCCGTTAATTTAAGGAAAATATGTATAGAATTATAAAAAGTCTAGATTACGTAAATAATTCTCTTGACTCAGAGAAGATAAACAGAGAATACGAGTATCTTTTCCTCTAGAAATTCCCGATTTCTAATCGGACAGACGTGACGTGTTTTATCTTCGTTCATCGGTATATGTGAGATTAATCGTGCTACGTGTAATTTTGCCGTCACATTCAAAGTCAACTGCAACAAATCGTATTCTCTCATTCATTAGTGAGATTCAGGAATAGGTTGATCTCCCTGAATGTGATTAACGTCAGTTTTGAATTTCTTCTTTTTCGTTCTCTGTAAAGATATTTGAAAAAATTGATTTACGATAAAGTGCCCCTTTCGTTTATTGAAAAATGCAGGAATTACCAAAATATTCCTTGAAAGAGGTAGCACAACACGATGGAAAAGACGGAGCCAATATTTGGATCGTAATTTATGACATGGTGTACGATGTGACAGAATACAAAGACAAGGTAAGGAAAGGGTACAGAATTAAATTAATAATTACGATTTATTTTATATATAAATTGCATAGAATTAAATTAACAATTATAATTTATTTTCGAAATAAATTGCATAGAATTAAATTAACAATTATAATTTATTTTCGAAATAAATTACATAGAATTAAATTAACAATTGTAATTTATTTTTGAGATAAATTACATCGCTAAAGATTCGGGGATAAATAATTGGAAATCAAGCTTTTTAATAATATTTATGCAATTTTCGATATGCAGTTTAAAGATACTTGAAATAAAATCTCAAAATTTATTCCAGCATCCTGGTGGAGTGGAATTATTAGAAGAGTATGCCGGGCAGGATGCAACGCGTGGATTTGATGAATTTGGTCATTCTTCAGATGCGAAACGCATGCTAAAGCAGTTCCTTGTCGGTGAATTAGTGGAGGTAACGCATAATTAATTACATACCTTATGTATATAATTAATTGCAGTTGTTAGAATATTCGATTTCTGTTACAGAGTGATAAAGTAAGGAACAGGAGTAAAAAGAATGGCAACTCGGTTGAGATAAATCCGGAAGCAAGAAGTGGAAGAAGGTATAAATTATTTGTTTAATTAAAGAATAACGTATTTTAAAACTTAGTTCTAAAATTGTAAAAATGTTAAATAATCACGAATGAGAAAGTATAAAGAAAGAGGTCGCGAATTTACGTATAAATTATAAGTAATATGCATTTATAGTAATGGAATGCATTTTTTAAGTTTAGATATAAAACATCTTTTTACATATAATTTTATTTTGCAGGTTCCTATCAGTATTATGTTGCAAGTGTATAACGTAACACAGGAAGATACTTTGACAAATCCCGTGACAGCAAAATTACATTAATTTATTTTACTCTTTTTTTTACTGCTAATGTATATATATGTATAGAGAGTGAGTGAGTGAGTGAGTGAGTGAGTGAGAGAGAGAGAGAGAGAGAGAGAGAGCTAATTATAAACTTTTATTTAGAATAAGAATTATTATTTTTATTATCACGTACAAGTTTGTTTAAAAAATCGCATCTTAAAGCTTCTATTTAATGTGAAAATTGGGAGATTTGAAAACACTTGCGAAACATTGGCAGCATGCTAAGTGTATACGAATAAAAAATATGAGTTAATTAATGAATTTTATGAGTGAATGTTCATTTGTCCATATAACTGCGTTAAAATATTGTTCGTTTTGCTATTGTTCTTTTCATCTCATTCTTATACTAAACTTCGATAATTAAAACTAACAATAAATTAAATTATACTAATGAAATAAAAATAAAAAAAGGCTAAAATAAATTTTCTCTTATCACCTAATGATAAAATAACGATTAATCTAAGTTTCTTAAAGAATTAATGAATCTCATGTAACTGAATGAAATCTTATCGACATTGAATAATATTTATACTCTTTTTAGCAGAAAATAATATATAAAGAGAAAAATGAATAAATATAAAAATTAAAAGAATTTCTTCCTCGATCATCTTTTGTAAGTTAAGTCCTATCCTAAAAATAATCAACCATGTTTTTTTACTTGCTAAGATAAGTTATTTAACAAATAGGAAAATTTAAATCCATCCACCCATTATCTGTCCTGTCGCTTTCGATTTTCCCCTTAATTTTGTTGTGGCTACCGGAACATTTTCTTCTCTTGGTGCAGGTTTCTCTGATTCACTTCCCGATGGCTTCTTTTTCTTTTCTTCTTCTTCCTTCTTTTTCTTCTCTTCTTCTTCTTTCTTTTTCTTTTCTTCTTCTTCCTTCTTTTTCTTTTCTTCTTCTTCGTCTTTCTTATTTCCTCCTTCCTCTTTTTTCTTTTCTTCACCCTCCTTCTTTTTTCCTTCTTCGTTGCTAGTTTTATCGTTGCCTCCTTCCTTCGGCTTCGGTGATGGTTTGGGATCTACTGCTTTCGCTGCCGGAGTGGTTTTTCCTTTCGGTGATTTTCCGGCATCCTCCTCCGTTGGGTCTTCTGGAATCGGTGATGGCGCCCTTACTTCTGGTTTAGTCTCAATCGTAGCTGATTTGTCCATAGTTTTGTCCAAACTACCGCTACTTATGGATTTTAACAGAGTCTTTTTCAACATTGGTGCTGCGCGACTAGGTTCAGCTACAATCCGAACAGACTTCTGAGATCCTTCGCCTTCGTCTTTCTTACCTTCTATAGAAATCAAAAGAAAGAACTTCTATAGAAATTTCTCAACTTCTATAGGAATCTTCGGAAGTTCTATTTATAAGCAAAATTATCGCAAGATTCTCTTTTTACACCTATGTAGAATATTTCAGAATGGTTAGTTAAGATAAAGCATATCTTTCAGTGTATTAAAAAGTAACGCGTTAAAGAATTATATAAAAATAGTCAAGTATTATGCAAATTAAAGTATAAGAATAAAAATATACTTACCCCCTTCCTCTTCTGGAACCGGTCTTGCACGACCCATCATGAATTTCGCATAAGCGATCCTTGTAGTCGGTGATACTTCCACCAGATTCGGATTATAGTCGACCAAACGATTAGGATCCAATGAGGCCAAGTCTGAGTTTGGATGATGTTGCAACTGTCTACGTATGCTGCGCCTCGTTTGTTTCATAGTAGCCTCGGTCGTGCTACCAATGGGATCTTTTGCAATTGTGTTCTGCCGAACCACAGCGTTCCAGTCTTTCCTCTTGTTGGCGCTACTCTTGCGACCGATTGCTCTAGCGATTTGACTGAACACGTCCTTAGGTTCCTTCTCACTTTGAATCACAGCGTTTACGATACCCTCTACTATACCAATCTGGAAGTCTTTTTGGAGTCGGCGTTCCATAACACGACCCTTCTTACCGGAAACTAATAAAGAAATTTAGAAATTATAATCCTTTCAAATTCATAATTTAATTTCCATTCCTTATGATCTCTTATTTTTTATTCTATTCAATTGTCCAGTGAAATAGTAAATCAGAGACAATTGCACGTGACAGTATGATGGAAATAATTTGAAACTTACGTGCGGCATCCTGTTTATCGAGAGTCGGTGTCCTCATTCCGTTTTGTCGAAGGATATCAATTAACTCGTACCGTAAAGTAGAGATGTCCTGTCTAATCTCCATTACGTCATCCTCAGTGATACCGAAATCGTCTCGTTTTCTTTGTTCGGCGGTAACGTAACGTCTGATAAGCAATCGCATCACTGTGTCATGCCTCGCCATTGCCTTTTCTCTTGATTTTTTCTAAGAGACATTTTAAAAAAAAGTTCTGTTAGTACAATAGCGGTAATAAAAAATTTTAACATTCCTTTGCATTATATAGAAGTACGCACAAGCAAAGATCTGGTTGTACGTTGAGTCTTGCCACACTTGATAATTTTATTGAATGTTTTTGCAGTTGGGACCATATTGAATGGCGGAGGTACCGTGTCGCCGTCTTCAAAGTAACTCATCCACAAGTGACTCCTAGCGAATTTCCATTCAGTATCGGCTCTTTCCTATGAATTATAATCATTCACGAATTTACTGATTATTTAATGAAAAAAAATTCTGAATTTAAGTATTTTATAGTGTATTATACCGAGATAATTTGATAGGAGTTGGACATCATAGCAATAAGCATGTTCAGTAATACAATAACGTTTATCACGGAATAAGAACCGAACATTAGCAGGGCCCAAAATCTGGTGAAGCTTTTTATTCCAGTTAGATCAAACGACATCAGGTCTACCATACCGAAACTGGCCCAAAACAGTGATTGCGATGTCTCGAACAAACTGCAAACAAAATTATTTAAACAACCAACTTCTAATAATATTAATTAGAAAATACGTTCTAAGCAGAAGAAACGTTCAAACAAAATGTTCAGGGAATTTAAAACATTTTTATTTCACGTCGTAGCGATTGTAGTAAGTAGTCGTTACTTCGCAAAGCGTCTCCAAATCGAACAAGCTTTCTCCTGATTGTCGAAATCAGGTAAATCTGGGAAATCCTTCATGTGATAGCACTTTTGTTTCTCCAAGTCTGCATAGTACCACATCAGTTGATTCATTCCTGCAAAATGAAGAAAAGAATTACGGTCTTTTAATTCTTTTCATTACTAACCACAATCAATAATTGAAAAGAAATACCAGTACTTCGTAATTCTTAGGAAAATATATCTTTAACATGGAAATAACTCGACTTGAGAGACCGTACAAGCTGAATAAATAAACATCGACAAGTTGCTCACCGCAGCCAAAGGCGAACAACACCAGAGTATAGATGAAGAAGAACTTGATAATGTCTATTATCATTCTCCCCAGGGAAATTTGGAGTGGTCCAAGGTGGGGATTCACACTAAATATGTGAACCAGCTTCAAAAAACTATAAACAAATATTTTACTAGTTAGTTTGCACTGAATTGAAAAGAAATAATTTTTTTCAATAAAAAAAAGAGAGTTAATAATCACTGGGTACAGTTATACATAGCTGTTAATAGTTCCATTTCTGTAATAGATTATAGATTCGTATATACATTTGTTATAGATTCAATTACAGATTCTTGTTCAAGAAAATAAATTTTACAAAAATTACCCTATTGGATATTACGGATTAAAAATCGTGTTGAACAGTGTTATTGAAATAAAAAAGTTTGAATAATCTTTGATTACCTGAAAATCATGCCAGCGGCAAAGGCTCCCTCGGAAAGAAGCATGGGGTCGAAAGCGTGCCATTGGTCCCTGGGGTACCAAGGATCCGAGCCATTCCAATACTCTTTCTATTAAATAAATGATTTAAAACAATAATAATATCACATTGTTAACAGATAACAGCAATAACAATAAGAGCGTGATTATCAAATTTAATCTCTTTTACAACAAAAGTATTCAAATGGATAATCAGAAGTGAATAAAGTATGTACCTGAACGACAATCCATGCAGTAATCCTCAACATAACCCAAATTACATAAAACACATTTTGAACGAAGTCCACGATGTTCCAAAGATCCGATATGTATTCAAGCAACCCATCCGACCACAATGACCGCATTTCCCCAGTAACCAAGCCTAAAAAAAATTCAATCTAGTTAAAAAAAATTCAGTCCTGTTCAGCCTAAAAGAAACTACACTATAAACCAGTCTGAAAGCGATTCTAACAATAAAATAAATTAATGAAAATATGAAATTATCGATGGCTTTTTCTTTTCTTAATAAAGCATTCATCAAGATCTGTTTACTGATTACGTAGATGACGACGCCGGATTCGACGAAACCAGGAATGCATCCACGTTCCCGTCTTTTCCATCCAGCCAGTATCTCGTGCATCCAAGCGTTTCCAAATAATTCGATTACCAGGTACTCAATACGTTGTGACGCCATTCCAAGCAGCACTAACGGAAATTTCAATCGGCTCGAGTCTTGTTGCGCATTATAACGAAGTTTCCAGCAACTAATTCTTTTAACCGCTACCCCTTTATCAAAGGACCTTCTAAAGAAACTGATTGAAAACTTTGCTCTTTCTTAACGCATAATTAACAACGAACGTTACAAGCTAAATTGATTTTTTATTTTTCATTAGAATTCAGTGAGCTTGTTTGATCGTGTTAAAATTACTAACTGAGAATTGGTTGCCGAATATTATTTATATAAACATTTAATGGTAGGTAATTGAGAAACTTTGAAAAGAAAAATTCGCGCTTAATTAAACTTTACTTGTGATTTTTTTTGTATCTTGAAATCCTGAAATTTTCTATTAAAAATACGAACGAGACAAATTTTTCTATGCCAATAACGGATTGTAAAGATTTATAGGGAAAAAGGGGCTAGAAGTTATAATTTCAAAAAAGACGAATAAACTCGATCATTCCTTACTGAGAAAGAATGCATAAGAAGAGGAGTGACAGATGAACTTGACAAAAGGTTTCTTCATGAACAGACCCATTGGAGATGTTGGTGAGAGCATGTAGATCGTGCTATATACCGGAAACATCGCACCAAGCTTTCCGATCTCTATAAATTGCGCGATCGTATTTTTTCTTCGAAAACCTGGTAAACCATCGTACCAAATAGCAGCCAATAATTGTTGAACATTTGGATGAGCCACGAACTTTAAAAGATAAAAATTTACAAATTACAATTTAGAAATAAAATTTACAATAACAATAAATGAATTAATATATTTTTAAAGAATTGTATCACCTGTTTTTGTTTGTATTTAATAGCAAGCTTAAGCCGATCCAGGGTTTGTCGCTCTCCGGGTTCCCAATTGTCACCATGAGGATTATAATTAAGCATTGTCTCTAATTCTAAGGACGTACGAGCATGATCTAATAGGGCTGTAGCAAAATTCTGCGTCTGCTCTCGCATTTCCTATCACGGAACATACGACAATACATAAATTATAAAAGATAACACGCGGCTATAAGCATTCGTATTAATAATCATAAATATGTAATGACGGTAAAATTATTATTATTACATTATACTCGAAACGGAACTCTTGTTCCATTCGACTCAATCGACGAAGTTCCCAAGAAAGTTCGAAAGCGGTCAAAAGAGGATCCCTCGAGGATAAAGCGATTAAAGACGGCGAGGTAAGTGCACGATACGCGTTTATTCGTGCCTGGGAATGTCGAAGAGAATCCTGTTCGCTGGATGTCACGCACTCGTCACAACCGCATCTGAAAAAAAAAAAATATTGATAAAAACATGTGAAAATATTAATAAAGAAATATTACTAAGCGAAGGGCATACAAAATTAATAAAAGAGAAAAAAGAACCGAAGAATCGAAAATAATAAAAAAACGAAAAAAGTAATAACAGAATTTTACTTAATAGAAGAAAAAAATGTAAACAAAAATTTGTTAATTACGTTTAAAATTTGTAAATAAATGAAGAAATGATTTGACGTTAGAATTGTTTTTTTGGATTGAAAGTATAAGGCAAGTTTAATTTATCGAGATTCAAATTACGAATGAAATCTTATGTCAAATTCATATCTTTTAATATTTAAAATCGAACGCGAACACGTTACGGTCCTGCACGTTTTGAAATCAGCACGTGACACTTTTGCAATAACATAATTAGCATGCTTAATCGAATAACTGCATCATAAGCGGCGGACGAGTATTGACATGAAGCCAAAGAATAGAGAATAATCGGTCAGGTTCGATTTAAGATTCTTGAATTAACACCATTTTAGACGACTTTAGACAACCGTTCGTAGTTACATAATAGAATATGAAAAAATGAGATTGAATAATTTAATTATTCTTCTTTTTTCCAACCCTTAAAACATTTTTGCGTTTATTAAAATTATATTTCGGTTTAGAAAGGAATTTTAACAATAAGAATATAATTTTAAACTATTCTAAAGTCGTAAATTCATTACCACACATAAAAGTAAAAGGCCTATAAAAAGAAAACGTATTAAGTAAATTTCAATATTAGCACAATAAAGGTTGCCAGCACTGAACGGCCGTTAAGGCCCCACTGATTTTACTCAACTTCAGTCGATGTTAAAATTCGATCTGCGTATTAACGATCTTCGCTTTTTAATCAGAATAATTTTTACCCGCGTAGTAAAGTGAACTAAAAACAATAGCGAATTGTGAATGCGTTTAATAATAAAATGTGCACCTGGCATCATGAGGTGTGGGAAGAGTGGCGCCACGATCTAAAAGGATCTTTAAAATTTCATAATTATTTTTATGTGCGGCCAAAATTAGTGGGGTTATGTCCGGCGTGAAATTCGACGACGATCTGTCAACAGCTTCCCAACTCTGCAAAAAGATCAACAAGATGGTAAGTAGTAAATGAATATTTCTATTAATTAATAGTTAATTATTAGTACTATAATATCTCGCTATTCCGTGTATCATAACTTGAGATATCGTGTCACGGAAAGATTCAGTTTTGTGTAACCGTTTTGAAGTTTGAATTGCTCCGCGGTTTTATATATTTAAATATAAGTTAAATAGAAATTCGCTTTATTTAGTACTAGAATTTATAAATTTTATGATTTTCGTAAACAATAAACTGTTTTATATCCTAAATCTTTTATATCGATAAAATAATCAGAATATTTATCGATAAGATATTTCTTCGAAAAGATAAACTTGAACTTACATAAGGTTGGCCAGGCGAGTGTATTTTTTCTTCCCATTCTAGTAGGATCTCCACGGCTTCCACGTACTCTTCCTTTATGGCATGTAAGAGTGCATCCTGCAGAAAGAAGCAGGAATTATGTTGGTTGTGTGCTGTGCTTTTAAACGCGTGGTCCCAACGGTAGAAACTTTATCGGTGGCTTACGTTGTAGGTAACCATTTTTACTGTATCGTCGATGTATCTACTATACTTAATTTACGAGAGAATATAAAGTAACATGTGTATCGTATAATATGTCCAACGATCAAATTTTCGTTATATTCGATCGATTACCTCGATTGATTATAATTCGAAATATTCGGGTAATCTTTATGACGTTACCTTCACTTGTATTCCTAGTTCAAGAAGTAGTTTTATAAGTTCAATGTTCTCGTTCTCGATGGCGGCGATGAGTGCAGACCGGTTGAGAGGATCCACGCAATTGATGTTGAGGATCTCCGGATGATCCTTGTTCTCTTCCAATAATCTGATTGTTATTTTATAGGGAGTCATAATTTTTTATTTCATATATCTATATATAAATTATATAATTTATTAATAATAAATAATAATTAATAATATATAATTTATTAGTCCAATAATGCCAGATAATAAACCTAATAAACCAGCCAAAATGACTAATTCAGACATTTTATTTTTACAGATATAGAAGATTATACTAACTACTTTCTGCCTACAAGAATCCAGTAATTGAAAATCACTAAGTATTTACTAATAGTTTATTTCGAGCCTCCAATACCGAATTATCCAAATAACCGACACTTATTATCTGTTCAAGGAGACGCTATCTTCGAATCATCGCGCTCAACCTTCCACCCTTCAACGACACCGAGCATCGTCTCTACGAGGACATTCTCAAAGGATCAAGTATCAAGACCAACAAGTAACGAAACAATGAACGATGCAACGATCCTCGCTACCATGATGAATCTTCTCGCTTCGAGATCGATGCTCCCGCCCCACCCCCGCCGCTATCTACACCCCTGACGATTTATTTTCCGGTCGAGCACGAAGGATTACCTTTTGACAGTGGCACAATCACCTCGTTCCGCGCTCAGCAGGAAGTGCTTCTCAACTGGGCCAAGACTGTAGTCCGTAGGCGGGTTTAAAGATTGTACCGACGGGGCCCTCGCCTCGTCCGCGAGAAGATTCTGCTGTGACTCGGATGGATTCATCTTCCTTCACTCGTGTTTCTTGGGATATTTACGCGGACTGGTTCATCGATCCCACAGGAATACCTACGAACGTCAAACGGCTGTTAAATCTAGGAGGATTCGTTTTGGAATGTTTCGTTCGTTATTGGGAGCGATTTTTCGAGAAGGGAATTGGCGGAGCTGCATGTAAATAAGAAAAAAGTGGAAGCTACATGATGAAAATTGTATAGGTTTTCCAGATTTGTTTTCTTTTTTTTTTTTTTTGAAGGGATATCCATGGGAAAAGTGTGTATGGCATAGGGGATAAGGTATCTATGATGGCATAATTTGGTTAGGGAGATGATACGGGTGTAGAATATTCCTATAACTATGAATAAAATATTTTTCTGGCTTAGTTTTGAATTTCGTTCCCTCGATACTTACGATTTTGCAGATTTTTATACTTAATTAACTGTTCACTGCGTATATCTCGGATCCGAATTGACAAATATATTATTGTTATATATTATATTATAATTGTATACATTATTATAATTGTTAGTACAGTAATTATTAATACATAGATAATTTGATGTGAAATGAAGTATTGCAGATAAACGAGAGAAAAAGGTTTATAAATATCATTTATAAAATTGCAAGATTCCTATAAAGAGTTAGATAAATCATTTTCGTGCATGGATTCTTATCTGTTTAGCTTTTTAAATTCTATATAAAATCTAGAACAACCCTTTTGGAACACCCTGTATAACTAGGAAAAAAATCGTAAGTCAAGAAGTTCAACGTGAATTGCGGCAAGAGGGAAAGTAGGTTCGGATCGAGCTGAGAATACAGGATTCCTTTGTAATGATCCGAAGATAATCTTATGAGCGCGAACACGTCATACCTATCGATTGCCTCGCATTGCCTGCGCGAAATCCATAATTTAATTTCGATATTTAATCTGAGGAAACTTAATCTGAGTATCGCGATCTACGAAGTTAATTTTCGTTTCTTTTCTCTACTTTCAGAAGTCCGATCCTACGATACCACATTTTTCAAAGAAATTCTCAGGTACGTTTAGAATATTTAGGCCCCTTTTTTTATTTTTATTCCTTTTATCATTTTGCAATTTTCAATTCATTTTTTATTTATTTTTAAAAAATAATTGAATTAACATTGATATTTTAAGATATTATAATGTCCTTTCTACGCATTTAAAAAAGATTCTATTTTCATTTTCCATAAACTTCTTTTAAACTTTATGGTGCGTGTTATATAACAAAATACAATGGTAATTAGAGAATAGAAGCAATGCCACTGAATTCTAATAATTTATAGAATATTCTTGTTTCCTCTATAAAACTTTTACCCTATGCCAATTAGCAGAGTCGTTAATCCTTCAGTTCTTCTAAAGTGTATATCAAGGAGCTTGTTAATTATGAATAAAAAGATAGAAGAGGTGTTTCTATAATTAGTGACAAATTTGAAATTGTAGTTAATTCCGTTTTGCTTTCCATTTTGCAAAAAAAAATGGAATTTTTTTGAAGTGGACCCTCACTTTTCACGTGTATCTATTTCATTTTATCTCGTATAAGATAAACAGCGATTATTTTTTGTAAGTGAATAATCAAAGAAGTAATTGTTTCAAAATATTGATATATTTGGCTATCGAGTATTTCAACGTAGGCTTGAATTTCAACTAGAGTTTTGTTTTCATGGCAAAGGTTCTGAAGTTACGTCTCTAGTTACATGAAACATGACCACATCAATGAAACAATTTCGCATAGTTAATTAGTTCCTCTTAAAATCAGTTTCTTCAAAATGTTGATTTTCTATCGCCACAAATAGCCTTTTGACTTTATATTGTTTCTATCGTTCTAATAACAAAGTTCATCGCCGATTTTTATTATTTATCTAAAATTTAACTTGGAAATAAAAATACCAGATCAAATAAGATTTATTGATGCAAAAATCAGTAATTAACAAAATTTAGAAATATGAGGAAAAAAATTTAGATTTTGTGATACATTCATCGATATACGTGTTTAGTTATTAAATCTATGATACAAATTATCTACTTTGTAAAAGAATTACCACTACTTATAATAATGGGGATAGAAATGTCCTAGATTACTATTTGTTTGAAGTTCACTAATTTGTTAAGCCTCTGCATTTAAGCCTCGAGAAACCTATTCTACTTTCGGTAAAAGTAGAACTTTTATAAGACTTGCTTATCAACGAGTACTTATATGGAAATGGTACAAAAAGTATATTTAGTTTCTAAAATTTTATCACACACGAATATAAAATAGCTCGAATAGCTCGAATATTATTTTCAAATTAGTTATTTATACAAAGAACTTTCGAAACGATCTAAAATATTTCCTTTCAGCATTTGCCATTGCGGAAGCTTCATGTTAAAGAGATTCTATTTAAATTATATTTCTGGAAAATTACTTTTTACAGTATTTCCTAACGTATATTGAAAAATTCTAACGAAACGGGTTGAAGTTAACATCTAACTCACAATCACGTAGAATATTCCAAAGAAATCATTGTCACAACGATCGCAAACGTCTCATTTTTACACTGGATTAAAAAATGATAGAAAAATTATACTCTATCTTCTATTACTCTACTCTCGATTTGCGAGTATTTCAAATTCCTCAGTGACCACATATTCCAACATATTCCACGTATTCAATCTACACTATTACTAGAAAATGCACGACAAATTCGCCATCTACGTACCGGAAGTTATACCTGGAAAGTACAAAGAACACCCGTACACTTTGTTCGATTTCAACTTACATCACCAATTACCCGAACCATCCCGCAGGAGCCTCCACTAATCCATTCACACCACACACACGATCCATCGTACCTCGTAGCAGCTTGGTCAGCGTGAACCAGTGTCCACCATAATGGTCCTCAGCAACGTTTCCAGTGGACGAACTCCGTTGCTTTCTGGTCCCTCTGCCGATAGTCCAGGGCGGAAAACCCGGCTGTGAGTGACAGTGGGATAAAGTGGTGCGTTCACCAGGTCTACATAGCTACTGGAAGCCATAGGACGTCGGTCAGCTGGGGCATGGATTAGGCACAAACACGTGGGTCGCATCGAAAGAGGAACGCTCGTGATCACATTGCGTATCCACGTGCACGAGATCCGACGAATCTCGCGGGCCTCTCGTAATTCTCCGGATTAATGGATCACGGGTGAAGAAAGGCTATAGGGGTGGAAGTTCTCCTCTCGGGGTCGCCCGTTCTTCTTCGTTTCGCCGGCAAAGTAACCGGTTGAATGGAACCCACGCGATTTTTTTTGCCGGTTATGAGATTGTGTTTGGGATCGTGTACGTGCAAAACGGGACCAACGAGTTTCCTTCGGAGTTGATTGGGAGAAATGGCGACGTTAAGGAGCCTCGGGGATGCTTTCTTCTCCTCGGCCATGTACAAACTTTGGATCGTTCTATTTCTCCTTTTTGTCAGACGAATCGTCGCGTAGTTTCACCTCTGAACAAAGGGTAACTCGATTTTATTTTCTTCGTTATATCGCGTCTAGAAAATGGAAGGTCGGTTCGGAAATTTCGGATACTTTAGGCGAAATAGGGTGCGAGTTTCACTCGAAATGGTTTTGCATAGAGGAAGTCGTATAATTGTAGCAATTATATCGCAACCCTTGCGTATTAGACTGTAACGTAATTGCAATGGGTACTTCTAATCAGACTGAGTTCCATTTTTGATAGTAATTATCGGAAATTGTAATTTACTCTGGTTTTCGTTGCTTTGTCTATTATCTCATAGGATTCTGCTAATAAGAAGTTTGCAATATTTGAATATATTATCCCATAAGTTCTTGCCGGCTTTTACTTTTATTATTGAAAATTATACGTCGGATAAACCTTTAAATATTAAGGGAAAATGTAGTCGCCCTTTTCTTCTATAACTTCTTCCTATTTTACCTAATAATTACCTCCTAAAGTGTATTTAAAAAGAAAAATTGTCAAGGTACAATGAATTTTTTTGCATTTTGATTGTTGTGCCATTTTCAGCGAATAATACGTTCGTAGAATAAATTTGAAGCACTAGATACAGGATTCGGAGATAGATTAGATAGATTAGATTAATAGAAGTAATAGATTTACCCTAGATGAAGTGGAAGACGCGCATGATAGAGAGGTGAGTTAATGAAAAGCATAAACAACGTTTCCAGCCACTTTTTGTCCCTTTAATTATTTAATTATACGCGTGTATTAAATTTACATTCACTTTAAGAATGACGTTCAGGTTACAGACAATGTGTATTATCGTAATACTAGTTCCTATTTCAATTGTGGAATACTCGAGAAAGCGGTAACTAAGTCCATAAAGCTAATCCTTACAAAAATACCCCGCTAATAAAGAGGAAATTAAGACATGACAAAATAGAATTATCTCTAATTTCATCGGACACCATTTTTCTATTTCGCTTTAAAATATTTCATTTTCAAATTATCTTATATTATCTTTTTATCCCTGTCATTGGTGAACGTTAATTCTTCAATTTTCATCGCTATTCTACGAAACGAAATACGGGTTTCTCGATAACGATAGTGAATGGACTTAGCAGGAATCTTTCGTGGTACTCGACAATGTGACGATGGGAACAACCGCTTGGTTTTGTCATCGACAATGACGACGATTGTTAGAACGCAAGAACGTACGATTTTCTTTGGACCAATCTCGAGGATTCGATTCGCGTGTAACATCACCGATATCGAAGCCAATGATTAAACTTTTGCTATGTACATTGAATACGCAGGTGGATGCACATTAAAGTATCCGGAACAGACATTATGGCACAACGTTATTCGTCAGCTATCTCTTTATTGAAACGAATAGATCTTTCATAAGAAGCGATCGTCTGTGAATTTCGTTAAACGTCGGTTAAAAAATATTCAACTCGCGATTGGGAATTTGTAATTTATAGAAAATATAAGTCGCAATAGAATTGATAGAAAAATGTATAAAAATTTCTTCTTCTTACCATTAGAATGGAAATTAATTGACGAGGTAGAAACGGGCGAAGAAAATCAATCGGCAAGGTAGATAAATTTACGGATTGTCGTAAAAATTGACACACTGAGTCTCCATTATGGTAGTTTCTGCAATCGTCTATATTTCGTTTATTCTTGAGAACTATTCGCTATTACTAATTAGTCTATTACTTTAAAATAAGATAATCATTTAAATAAACGTAGGACATTATCGAGCAAATGATTTGCGCTTCAATTATTTCATTAATCCCCTGCCTTATAACGCGGATTCACGCTCGTAGCACAGATTATAGTTCCGCTCTATAAACCAGAACGTATTAACAATAAATATTCCAAGTCTAATTCCAAATCCATCTCTTCGGAGTGAAGATTATTAAACGTAAATTGTGCATAATATTTCGATGTTATGTCATATAATACCACCACGCCATCGAGTAATCACCGAGAAGAATCATAAGGCAAGGAATTAGAATATAGAGTTATCAAAAACTCCAATAAATAAATATAACAAGTGAACAAACACATTATTAAACTACCTATAAATCATCGTGAACAAAGATCGATGAATAAGCATGGAAATCGATGGAACTTGCTAAAATATCCAAGTAAAGTGGACTTAAATTATCTACGGCGGCGAAACCTTGGCTACATCAACGTTCACTAATACTATCAAGCGCCAATTTACCTGGAGTACTTCAGACAGTAACATCATCCGGCTTGGTAAAATCATTTACACGGCTAAAAGCTGGAAGAAAGTTGCGGTAAGTCTCTATGAACATGTAACTCAATACGAATAGGCCGATAACAACGTTGTCCATCGAAATTTCAGGATTGAGTGCGGCAATGCAACGTTTTCTGAGCTGTTAGCAGCGGATCGACACGAGTCCCGATGAGTTGGCGCGATAGATCGACCACGAGAGCTTCTTCTAGTCGTGCTTCGAGTCGAGCCGTTCCTCCAGGAAGTCTAGGCTGTTCCTGTGCTCGGCGTCGATGTTGGTCAGGATGTTGCACAAGCGCAGCAATCTTGCCTCGTACGGATGAACATCCTTGATCTCGTTGTTCGACATTAAATCCGTGCACACGGTGGCCATGTCGATCTCTACCGGATAAACCTGCACGTTTCGACCGTACCTGTCGGAAGAGATAAATATCACGATGATTACGAGACGAATCATTTGAGATCGATGCGATTTTTAAACCCTTGTGGCTCCGAGTGTGCCTTTCAAGCACCACGATAATATAAATCAAAATTATATTAGGTGATCCCATGAGAAAAGGTCATCCCTTTAAGAAAAAATCTAGTCGCCCTTTTGTTCCACGACTTCTTCCTATTATTTCGTTGGCAAAGACGTTAATCGTCGATATAGTTTATAAAATACGACGACAAATGTAAATAGTGCCACGGAACAAATTAGAAAGCTTGCAAGTTAAACTATGATGAGAATAAGTTGGAATTCTGTGTCTAAATTCACGCTTAAAAGTAGGAGCGTTAAGAATTAAATCTTAAATACATTACACATCCATAAAATGACTTCTGCAAATAACACTAAACCTACCATGGTTTAAATCACTATTTTCCAATTTTTTTTTTTTAATTTCGCAACTTTATTATCTTAATCACTTGTCTTCGCGAATTTTCTTCCAATATACGTATAGTCATTTTCGCGATGTCTCGTGTTCTATTTTTCGAAGCTTCTACTTTTTTCCTATTCACCGGTCATTTTGACCGTGATAGGTTTAGTATTAAACTTTTCCTACGCTTTATTTATTATGCAAGATAAGTTATTCAGCTCTGCAGCTTGAATCTAGTTCCGAATTGGCTGTTATAGGAAGCAATGTTTTACGTAAAAGTCAATCGAATAATTTTTTGATTAACACGTTGAATACCACGCCTATTTTACAGGGATTGTGGCACCACAATGAATTTTCTATTATGTGATACATATAACGATGAAATATTCCTTCGATAGATAAGTTACAGTATATAATGTTTGACATGTTAACTGTGACGGGGGTCACCTGTGACCTTCGTGACGATGGAGTGCGATAAAATTATAAGTATTGTCATTTATTTAAATTATGTAATAGGTTTGGGAAAAAGAAATCCATTAAATCCATTTAAAATCGTAAAAATAATGGATTTCTTTTTCCCCGACCTAATAGAATTTATCGTTGGGGAAAAAGAGATCCAAAATTATAAATTATAAGTATTGTCATTTTTGTAAATTATATAATAGGTCGAGGGAAAAGAAATCCATTATTTTTACGATTTTAAATAGATTTCTTTTTTCCCCGATCTTATATGATTTATCGTTGGGAAAAAGAGATCTATTTAAAATCGTAAAAATAATGGATTTCTCTTTCTCCAAGCTAATATATTTTTATCAATTTGGGCACGTCGATCACCAGTGGGCCCCATGACGTCACTGCCAAGTTGAGTGTCGGTCACCGGTCACCCCGTGGTATTCGACGTGTTAAATAACTCACACCGTATTTACCTAATGAAGTTCAGGTCGTTCCTTCCCCGTTTGTACTCCCTGTCGTTGCTCAGGCTGTTGAATCCCGATCGTCCGAATCTGATGAAGATATCCGGCGACTTCCAGCGGGGATACCTGTTCACCTTCGAGCTTCCATCGACGTCACCCTTGTAAGCTTTCTCTATGCTGCCATCGGGATCGCTGCGACCATACCTAATGAAGGAAGAGCCCATATTGCTTCGACGTTCCTTCGAATCAGGATCCTCTGAGCGGCTGTCGACGCTGTGCCTCTTCAACACGTACTCGAAATCGCCGGGCGTATCCTTGAAGATCCTCAGGCCCTCATCAGCCTTCAGAGGCATTAATATGGAGGAGGAAACCAGGACACAGTTGCAGATGAATTGCAGCACGTACAGCAACGGTAACGAGCTCTTCTGAAAGAAAATTAAAACCTTTTGAACGATGAATACTTTGAATTTAAACGGTCCCCGTAGACGAGCCACGGATTTGCGATGACCATCGCTAAGAGCGCAATATTTATCCTCGCTTTGTACACTGCATGTTAAGTCGTAGGTTGTTTTCCTGGTCCTGGGTCAATATGGTAGAGCAACAGACTCGTTTATAATTTATAATCCCCGAGGGTTATTCAGATATGTGTCAATGGAATGAGAAACTTAACTTGGAAACTTTTTTCCTCATATTGAATTTGATTGTCAATAGATTATCGAACGAAAGTATCGGATCGAATAAAAAAGAATCGATGAGAGGAAAATGTAGAAGAAAATTAGGAAATGACGAAAAAGATACTTATTCGTGTCAAAGAATATTTAAATCGTTATCGTGTTTGTCCATAAACGAGTGATAAACTTCTTAAGCAAAGAGTAAATAACACACGACAGTGAGACATTTCTATTTATGATTTGCAAAAAGAAACGAAAGCACAGAATAGAAAATAGATAGCCATGTCTATAGAAAGATCTGATTATTTATTTTACGTAACAAGGTGGAAAAACGATAACATCATTGTTACGTAACTTTCGAGAACGTGAAACCTTCCATTGAACAGGGAACACAATAGAAAATAGTTATCAAGATCCAAAGAACCGTCGCTTAACAACGTTTCTCTGTATAATTTCATAAATCTCGCTTCTCTGTTTTTTTTTATTCGATATTTATTTACGTGTACAATCTATTGAACAGCTGGTCTATTTATAGTTCCAACCAATTAAAAGTTCCGTTAAAAATGTCGCAAACAATCGAAACGTTTCAATGTACAAATTGAAACGTTTATAGCACTTGGAACAATTCCTCGTCGCAAAAAATGATCGAAAAAAGAAAATTATTAACAAAGTTTGATAACAGAGGATACTATAATTTCTAAACTTAAAGGTGCAATTTAAAAAGAACTAACAATTATTTAATCTTCAAAATCATTTAGATCTCTTTCTTCAAATTTTAAAACTGGAAATTCTCGGCTAAGAACAATCCCACTATCCTCGAAATCTAAAACATCAAACCTACTGCATCCACTTGAGATAACAGATACATATTAAATTGGCTGTAAGCAACAACGAATTTCAAACTAAAAGGAGTACAGGCAACCTACCACGGTGAAAATGACCGGTAAATATAAAAGAAGTAAAAGCTTTAAAAAATAGAATAACAGAATACATTGAGAGAATGACTATGCGTATATTAGAAGAAAAATCTCGAATACGAATGATTAGGATGGTAATGTTGAACGTTAACGAACGTTAACGTTATGTTTAACGTTGAACGAAATTATTAACATCACTGTTTTTTAAACTTTTATTAAAAACTCAACGTTCAACATTAACATCCTAATCGTTCGTATTCGAGATTTTTCTTCTAATTTCTTACGATGGTACGAACAACGGTACGAATTGAGATTTTAACACTTAAACCATGCTAGGTTTAGTGTTAAAATCTCAATTCGTATCGTTGTTCGTACCATCGTAAGAAATTATTCACATCGTTAAGAGACTTGTTCTGATTTAACCATCGAACCTTCGAAAACTGTGTATAAAGATACACAAAATCTGAAGCTACTTCGTACAATTGTCTTTCCTTCGGAAAAGTTCAAAAGCAAAAAGGCTAGCAGAAATCCTACATGATTCCTCGAGTATGATAGATTAGAAAACTCGAATTGGTCAAAATATTCGCTTACAGATTTCTCGAGATTATTCCCGATGCAACGTCGAGGTCGCGACAAGGCCGGCGATAAATAATATCGGCTTGTTATTAGCTGTCTTAACAGGATGTTTAGTAATACCCCGGTATACGGAGCTAGATTAATATGATGCCTTACGTTACTTTAATTAACCCTGTACGCGGTCACCCTTCATAATGACCACGTCGCCTACGTTTTCTGCTAAAAAGCTACAGATTTACGAGGTCAGACCGCGAGGAAAACCGATATAAACCGAGACTATGAATAATATCGATGGTCTATTAGATCGTTAACACTCTTTATTTGCTTCGGTCACGGTTTCGTGCTTTGCGAACTCGAATCAAGAAATCGAACGATCGAAGAAACAAGTGATTCCAAAAAGAAGAAAGAATTAAAAAAGCAAAGGAAACGAAAGAGAAAGGAAGAATGACCTGTTTTTCTTAAAGTGGAAATTGCAGAATTGTTTTTATTTAAGATAGTATAGAATATCGAAGAAAACTTTCAGGAAAAATCTAATGGTTCTTTAAATTTACTAAGAAAATTTCAACCATCATAGAGAAACAATGAGAATTAAAGATATCCTTAGAGGTAGATACTCGAATGAAGTTTAAGTTTCTTTTCTACCGTAGATAATACATCTTCCATCTCAACTATTCATGAATTCCTTCGACTCCCTCGCTTTCGTTTCCACCAACACGACACGTTTTCCTTGCTTTATAAATTTGAAAAACACGCAGCAAGAGCTGTCGAGTTCCGTAAAGGGAAGCGAAGAAGAAAGAGGAAGGAAGTAAAAAATTGGCTGAATGTAAAATTAAAATCCACCCGTCTAATATCGTATTCGTCGTTCGCCGCGGAGGGAAGATCGACTTCGCAAATTATGTTACCCGTTGCCCTCGATACACCTAGTACCCTTTTAATAGCAATTTATACGACAAAGTCGGAGAAAAGAGACGAAACAGGGATGGTCGGAACCGCGGAGAATTTTAAACGTTACGTCCCCGGCAAAGAAACTCGGCTTCTTCCATGTTCCATGTAGAATAATTGCATAGAGAACCCTATTAACACGTTCCATGGCTAGGATCGTGTTCCATGGAAATTATAGGAATTATGGAAATTATTTTCTTTGCGCAGTTACAACAGGACGAAAATTGAAGAGATTAACTTGGAATGGAGAAACGAAAGTTACGTTTCTACAAAACGGATAACTCGATTATAATTCAATTACGTGCGATTACGGAACGTAGAAGGTACAACAGCAGAAATTTGTTTGCTTTAGCCTCGAAATGGGAGAATGAGTTAAGCTTGCTGAATAAAAAAGAAATACATGTTAACAGATTTTAACCGGGAAGCTATCTGACCAGAAGTGATCCCTGTGGGTGTAGCTTCTGATCTGTATGGACCACGGTTCCGTTACTTCGGACATTACTGTGGGAATAAAGGATGTGTGTAATCCGGAGGTAATCAACAAAAACAAAGGGAAGAGAAAAAGTATGAAAGAATCCAAAGCGTAAATAATAAGTGATATATTGCCTCGTATACAGACGAAGACAGCAAATGTTGGAGGTAGGTCTTTTCTTTTTTTCTTAATTTCTTTAGCAGGTACAAAGTCTAACACCTTCCTAAATGCTGATCGAATTTTTATTATTTATACTGTATACTAACAAATCACTTTCGTACCGAATCTGTTTCTATATTATACAATTTTACATTTACGCTTTAAATGAACGATTGTTAATGTTATAATAAGGTTTAACTCAGAATTTCGTAATTTTTAACTCGTCTCTCGTATCTTGCTCGGTATCATACATATGTGGACCATAATGCAACATACCAATTTCGATCTGAGACATAATGAACGTGCGAAGAAAGAAGGCTGCTAGTATTTTTCATACCAACTCATGAACTCTTTGATATTGCATTAATATAGGTAAAACAACTATTATAAAACTGTGATAAAATGACATAAAGTAATTTTTACATTATCTATATCCTATAAATGGCATACGAGAATTGGCCTATTCCAAAATTAAAAGGAAGATCCAGATCTATGCTCGTTTAAAATGTTTATAAATTAAATGATGATATAAAATTGCAAGTAACGTAAGAATATGTTATTTTAGTTGCTATTGTCATCAGATTGAATGAAGAGATCGCTAAAACGAATTAATTTTTCAGAAGAGAACAGAAATCAAGGATGGGAAGAATTAAAAACGTTGCTATGATGTAACTGTGATGAAAGCGGAAGATTCTCCCATTGTGTTCATACAACGACTTTTAAGAAGAAGGAAATGAAAATTCCTAAGTTCGAGGACACGAGGAATTCTGAAATCCATCAAGAAGAAGGCGGTATATCAATCAAATTTTCCTATTTCTTGTTAGAATTTAATCAAGAACGAAAGCTTTGAATACCATTTATACAATTATGGCTTATTTTTACGCAGAACTATGTAAAATATCACAGTTGAAATACCGAGATCAGGCTGTACACCGATCGTGAGAAGAAGCGATATCGTTTCTACCTCCTGTTCGCACAAAACTATTCAAAATTTCGTAAACTCCAATGAAACTATTCGAAAGGTAAACCTCGATTACAAATTAACATATTTGCGAGAGAAAAAACAAAAAAAAAAATGATCAAACACCAAATCACAATACTTAAATTGCGCTAAGTTGCAAAGACTTGGCAAAGTTCTTAAGATTCACCACTTAAAATTAACATCCCGTGTCTCAAAACCATAGAGAACACCTCAAAAGCAAAGCCTATGCGAAAAACGAAAAATGAAAGAATCAAAGAAGCGAACCAAACGAAACGACAGAACTCATCGATGCACCAAAGATTCACAAGACTCAATCACTCACCATGTCGTAAGTCTCGCTATTATGACTATCGGGACTGTTTTTGCTGGCCTGTGGACGTCGAGATTCTCCTCTCTCGGCGTGTGGCTTCCAGCAGGTTTGTCGCACGAAACGAAGAAGAAGTAGAAAGATAGGGAACAAGGGAAACGCGATCGCGTTTGCAGGAGGATACGCGACGTTTGCGGCCTGTTGCTGCGGTAGAACGAGTGTCCGGGGTACGAGAGATGACAACCCTTATATAGAGGCACCCTCGGCGCATCCCCCGTAGCCGCGACGGGCTGACACAGGCCGACACAGAGACAAGATAGCCTGAGTTATGATTGCCCGTATCGTATAATACGACACCTCTACATTATTTTGATTCAATTACACCGCCGGCTACCGACCTACGTAATCTCCTTTGTTATTTATGACTCTTAGCAAATAATAATCATCACCGACGCGATACGATGATCCCGTTGTACGGATCAATCTGTTAGCGCTCATGTTCGATAGTGGCACCGATCATCTCAGTGATGGTCCGAGAAATCGTAAAAGGTCCGCGATTTTGGCTTTTAATAAAAAAAAGAAATGATCCGTTTGGATGTTTGAACAAATTTTTTGCATCTTTCTCATATCCGTAAGAAAACATTATTTAGACGAAGTGATTAGATAATTATTAATTTGCTATAAATAAAATGTTTTGCAACAATACAATGCTGTACAATTGAACATAACAGTAAGAAAAATTAAGTTTATATAGTATAAATGCAGAGATATATAGAATGTTTTTTTTTTCTCTTTATGGAGATTCTATCTAATTTGTTTCGCGAATAAATTCTTCAAGTGAAAAAGTATTCGAGAAAATACTGAAAATATAGGGATATGTTTATAGTCAAAGACTGCTTTAAATTTAGTTGTAATTTGTTCCGAATAGTTACACGATTATTCGTTATTTAAATATATATTAAAGAAATTTTCAAATTTCTTTCGATACATTTAGGAAATATATAATTTTTTATGAGAACACGAAAATTATTATCATGAATGATATCGGTGGAAATTTAAATCACTAAAATTGTAATACACTATCAAATTCTTATCATCCCTTTATAAAGCCAGTGAAACTATTGAATATTGAAATCTTGGACATTTTACTTTTGAATTTTCAAACAGGAAGAGGAATAAAAATAGCTAATTCAAAGAAGAAATATCACAGTACGCAAAAGGTCGCCCCATGTAGTACTTCTTTGTCAGATGAAATAGTCTTTCATGAATCGAGGATGAAGTGCAACAGGTAGAGGCACTTGTTTTCCAGGAGCGAATCTGGGTCAGTTGTTTCCCATCGTGAGACAACAATCGCGACACAGGTGCGAACATTCCCTTCTTGTTCGATATACATGCCATTTAAATGTTTTGGATCGTCTTCTGGTAGTTGCAAAGGTGGAGAAACATGATGAAGATTCCGTGTAATTACACATGGCTTTCTTCAAGCAACTCGAGTAATTCTAATTAATACAAAATAACACGTCTGTGATATAATGATCCATTCGTCATCTTTTAAAAATAAAATTTTGTCGGTATCTGATTAACTGTTTCGATAGTGCTAAAATAATTAGTTATTAATTTCTACATTTGACAAAATTTTGTTTAATTAAAATGTTATAAAAAATTAAAACGCTTCTACAAAATAATCAAATACTTTAATTTGAAAATTGACAAACCTGACAATGGATCCTATTTAAAACTGTACATCTATATTATAATAAACATCACACCTGTTGCGCGACTTTGAAACAATTTGATCTTTGTCTACCATCAATGGAGGATAAAATCTTCAGTAGAGGAAAAATAATAACCTGTTTGGAAAACAAATTAAGTTCTTACAAATTATATCAGTAAGGGTTGATATACTCGACTTCAAATTTGCATGTATTTTTATATGAACGATGTAATTAATGATTTCTCAGTTTACTTTTTAAATCTGCAACGACACTGAAACTTCTGACAAAGTATAACAGTCCGACGTGATTGCCTCTCCGGGAACGGTCTGGCTTTTATTCTTGTCGTTCTTTCTTGTTCTCAACTCCCCACCCCGCTGCCCACGTTGGTGTACAGCATATATAAGTACAATATAGCGCGCCTTATCTTGAAAAATGTTTGTATCCCCGCTCGTCTACAACTATTGTACTCGCTTTGTGCACAGAAAAGCTGAACTGACATCTCTGAAAGTATATAATCCAATGTTAAGCATATGAACCCATAGAAAGTGTCGTGGACACTTCACTACAAATCTCATATTTACAGATGATGTCGATGGTGAACTTTAATAATTAAAACAGTATATAATGGAACAATAATCGAAACAGTAATTTTAACAATTACCATTTAATTAATAATTTTAATCTTCTACGAGAACTTAAAAAAATGCGCTTGGCTGTGATTTAATTAAATTTTTTCGTCAATTTAATTGATTTTTTTTTTTATTCTATGTATTTATATATTATAAAGTTTAGTAAAGTTTTGTGATAAACAAAACGTTTAATAAATAATCAAGTTAATAAGTATCACTACTTATTCTAATAAGTTGATGTTAAGTTTCTTCATAAAAGATGGAATTCGATATATTATTATTGTCAAGTAAAATTGTATCAAAGTTGTTTGTGATAATGACTAATAGTTTGCAAAATAACTAGTAAAGAGAAATTATCAGTTGAATACTAACTATGTTGATATGGGACCAATTAAATTAAATCTAAATTATAAGTAAATATACCTATTTATTTAACTAAAAGATTAAATTCATTTCACTAAATATCGGACGTACAATTAATTTTAGAAATAATTTAGTAACTTCATTTGAAAGTTGTAAAGTGTAGAAAGGATTATCAAGTAAGCAAAACATGTTTATGCAAAAACGAATTATATTTTATATTTTAGGAATTTGATTCCACAATAGGCGATTTTTCACAAGAAAAATACCACAGACAAAAGTAAAAATCTGTGCAACGCTGTCATTTTATGAATAAATTATTATATACATGGAATGTTATGGACTGCAATAAATAAAATACAATAATTGTCAAAATTTTATTTTCGTATGATCGAAATAAATATATTTATTTAGAAAAATGTAAATGCTTCGAATTCTTCTCCTTTAAGAAATATAAATAAAGATTATAAAAAAGTGATACTAGTTAAATTTTTTTCTAAATCTATCAAAATGGTGTATTATAACTTTACCTTAACTTTTTAAGTTTATTTGTACTTGAGCTTAAATCAATACACTTTATTTTTCCAAATTTTATTATGTTTTAATTCAACTTTTATCACTTTTCATTATAATCTTTAAAGCTATCATTTAAATACCATTAAAATGCATTAAAATATTATTATCATAGTACATAAAAACTAAATAAGCAATAATATTAAATCACGAAGAAAATTGAATTATTACATCATGAACATTTTTTTATGGTTCTATCTCATGGCAGGACAATTATTGCATTTCTCATAATTAAAAATACAATTAAGATATTTTACTTTTGGAAAATTCTGTGGAATTTTCTCTTCATATTTGAGTGAATCTTTTGAAGTAAAGCTACCTAAATTCCTTCTTATCAGTACATGTTAAAATCGGCTCACAAAACGACACTTATGCTACACATGTAGCCATCATAAGTTTATTTAGCACGCAACGACTTATAAAATAGTATTTGAAAATTATTTTAAGTTCAGTCTTTGTAGAAAGTCTCCTTAAAAACTATTTCTTGTTTTATTTGTTTCTTTTTTCTTGTTTTAAATACGAAAGCCTTGCACAAATGAAGAATAATTCCAGTTATTTTCCATATCGTTGCTCGCATTTACTGTATTTTTCCAACAAGTATGCAAAATCCTTTACAGACATAGTAACATGTAGAGGTAACGTGCTGAAACAGAAAATAAGATATTACAAATTAAATATAAAACTGCCAAAGTCTAGAAAATACACAAACTGCTAGCGATTGAACTAAACTTACTAAAATTCTGTTACTCGTGTTTGCCATGGCAAAACACCATATGTGGAACAAATGTGACCATAAATTAATCCCAAATCTGGATCTGGGATTCCTCGTGAATTTAATTTTTCATCGAGTAAATCGATGTCTATTTCTTCTAGTTTAATTGTCCCTGTAACAACAGCATCAGCTAATGTTTTTGTTAATAATACTATCTCTTGTTTTCCATCTATTGAAGACAATAAAGATATCCGCGTTTTTGGCTTGGAATCTATAAATTAAACAAAATAACATTATTTTAT
>NIJG01000027.1:1209451-1230243 GCA_002201625.1 Euglossa dilemma | reverse complement strand
TTTATAGAAGCTACAAAGAATGTTAGAATTTCTTGAAGTCCAAGAGGAATATATTAAAGATGAGCAGCGTAATTTAAAAAAAGAATATTTACATGCTCAAGAAGAAGTAAAGCGCATACAAAGTGTGCCTTTGGTTATTGGACAGTTTTTGGAAGCTGTAGATCAAAATACTGGTATTGTAGGTTCTACAACAGGCTCTAATTATTATGTACGAATTTTGTCTACAATTGATAGAGAGTTATTAAAGCCATCTGCCAGTGTAGCTCTTCATAAGCATAGTAATGCTTTAGTAGATGTTCTACCACCAGAAGCTGATTCAAGTATTTCAATGTTACAAGCAGGTGCCTAAGTACTAATGTTATCAATTAATAGAAAATATGAAAAAATATTACTTTATATATTATTTTACTTTACAGATGAAAAACCTGATATTCAATATAGTGATATTGGAGGTATGGATATGCAGAAACAAGAAATTAGAGAAGCAGTAGAGTTACCTCTAACTCACTTTGAATTGTATAAGCAGATTGGAATTGATCCACCAAGGGGTGTGTTAATGTATGGTCCCCCTGGGTGTGGTAAAACTATGCTTGCAAAAGCTGTAGCTAGACATACTACTGGTATAAATCATATTTTTAATGTTTTTCAATTTAAAAATATCGAAATAAACGGTATACTTATCTTCTTATAACTTAGTACAATTAATATTTTTTAGCTGCATTTATTCGCGTAGTAGGATCAGAATTTGTACAGAAATATTTAGGTGAAGGACCAAGAATGGTCAGAGACGTCTTCCGTTTAGCCAAGGAAAATTCTCCAGCTATAATTTTCGTTGATGAAATCGATGCTATCGCCACAAAGAGATTTGATGCTCAAACTGGTGCTGATCGCGAAGTACAACGTATTCTTCTGGAATTACTTAATCAAATGGATGGGTTTGATCAAACCACTAATGTTAAAGTTATAATGGCTACAAATAGGTAAGATTTTTACTTTCATTATTATTTTCATACCAAGTAATTCATATACATGTAAAGACTTACTTTTTTTTTTTAGAGCTGATACATTAGATCCTGCATTATTACGTCCAGGCAGATTAGACCGAAAGATTGAATTCCCTTTACCTGATCGTCGTCAGAAACGTTTGATTTTCTCAACAATTACTGCGAAAATGAATTTAAGCGAAGAAGTGGACCTTGAAGATTATGTAGCACGACCAGATAGAATTTCTGGCGCTGATATTAACGCAATTTGCCAAGAAGCGGGAATGCATGCAGTTCGTGAGAATCGATATATAGTTTTAGCAAAAGATTTTGAAAAGGGTTATAAAAATAATATTAAAAAAGATGAATCTGAACACGAATTTTATAAGTAATCAGGAAGAAAACATATTACTATGTGTCATTTACATTTTTTGGTCACATATGTATTTGCAAGTTTATGTATTGCTATAAATCAAATAAACAATATACGTTTATACAATTTTTGTGTTATCAATTCATCTCACACATAGATAGAATTATGTGTATCTATTAATAAATTATGAGTAATTCATCATTTGTATTGTATGGAACTATATTGTGAATAATTGACCTATTATACAATTATAAAACAAATAGTTTAAATATTGATTACTTTCATTAAATTTATACTATCTGTTACATCAAATAGTAATGTTTCCCTTTTATCAAAGTTTATTGAAATACTAAAGTACTGTGTGAAATTCATAAAAATTATTCTAGTTTTTTAACGATCGAATGATGACAACATTACCGTGATTGTCCGACCCGAAATGTTATGAAATGAAACTCTATTGTTATTTAAGATAATTCAATTAATCAAGTTATCAAATACACTGAAAAATATCATTATATATCAAATAAAAGTGTTTTACTTTATTTATGTAATATTACATTTTTATGTCAACTGACATAAAGATCATAATCATAACCTAAACATTAACTAGTAAATAATATCTTTTCAATTTTACAATATATCTCAAGATTATTGGGTTTTGATAGTGTTATAATATTTTATTGCAATGAATCTACCACGAATATTAATAATAAGCACTGAAAAAGGAAAAGCTAATGAAATTGCTATGAGTGAGTTGAAACTTGAATTTTGTAAATTTAATATTAATTTAAAAAAAAATGGATAAATCTATTTTCTAAAATATATGTTTAAATGGAAATTATATTGAAACAATGTTTTATTTTCATATATCATTGTAACTTGTAGATATAGGAGGAGTAAAATTATCTAACCAAGATCATTTTGAATATCATTTATGGAATATTCAAAACAAATATTACAAAACTCAAGTGTTAATATGTTCTACAGAAAATTTTTCTCAAGATATTTCAGTTGATGGTGTAGAAGCATTAATTGTACATCATGATCCACAGGCAGTAAGATATTTATTTTTTAAATAAAACATTTGACAAAATGAATGATTTTCATTACTAATTTTCGTAGGCAAATGCAGATCAGAATTTAAAGGAGTGGTCATCTTTGATTACTTCTTTAGCAGAAGCTGAAGTGCTATTGTTTTCTTGTAATTTTATAACAGATACTGTTATTAGGAACAAAGGTATGTACAAATAATAATTTACATATAAGTACTATTGGCTTATGGAGCATTAAATATGCATTTTAAATATTTTAGTGGTAAAATGGTGTTTGCAAAACAGATTTGAACTTATTGAATTAAATCGGCCAGATGTAGATGCTTCAGAAGCTGATTCAGAAAATAATAAGTATGGTATTGAGAGGATTATTGAAGCTTTACATGCTCACATGTGGCCAAACATGATACTTAAAGGTTTTCAATAAAAATCTGTATTACATATGATTAAATCTTAGTTAAAAGAATATTGCTCCTTATATGAATACTTATTTATTAATTATAAATATTTGTAACTGATTCTAATTTGGTAGGAAAGTCATCAGATATAGAAGAAGGAACTGATATGAATGAAGTTGAAGAACAATTTGAAAACATTGAATTAAGTCAAGATTCTACAGAAACATTACCAATGGAAAACATGCTAGGTCAGTTGAAGAAAAATTTATTACCAGATTTTTTTTTAGTTTATACACACTGTTCTTTTCAGATGGGATTATGGGTGAAGAGAATGCAGACTTTGGGGAACTGTTCAGTCAATTGAGAGCTATGAGAGAACATGCAGCATTATTGCCTACTAATCAAAGGCGAATAGCAATTGAACAATTAGTCATTGCTTTTTGGAAAGCGATGGGTGGTGATCCATCAGAAATGGAGGATTAATCCATGTATTAATTGTACAATGCACTCAAATTCATATTAGTGTAATTTTATCTTAATATCTTTTTGATATATTAATTTTTAAATGCAGAGCAGCAGGAAGATTCTTGCAATAATTAGTTATGAAATATTTTAAACTATTTAAATAAAAATTAACATAACTACATTAAATTATATTAAACATGAAAAATACGTATATAGTGTTGCATGTATAAAATATACAGCTGAATATTATATAAATGTTTTGTAGTAAAACTTCTCAAATTTTCTATTTCAAGGATCTTTTTCACAAATGTTCTCAATTTTGTATAATTTCATTATAGATACTATTAAATTAAGTATAATATAAAAATACATTATTTCAAGTGAAATAGTAATATAAAGTTTCTGTTTGTAAACGCAAATCTGTATGAAAATGTAAAATTATAAAAATTATAAAAATTATAAAACTTTTTAAATATTTTTCAATCCAAATAATTATTGAACTAAATGATATATATTTGATCGTTATTCCAAGTTTATTCCTCAAATATTGGTATCCATGTTTTTGTTGAATCGGTGAACATTTATAGTTGTCGGCCTGCCGTTTGACTAAAATGTCTGACGCTTTTCTGGCAGTGGCTCCGTTTGATTTAGACGAACATAAGAATAGAATATTACAATTAAAAATATTTGTAAAAACGAGAAATCCGACGTGTGACGTTGATAATATTTTGTTATTTTTATCGCAAACAACATGTATCCGTCGGTTACTTAGCACTCAGTATGAAGTAAGTTTTCATAACGTTAAGCACTATATCCAGTGATATTTGGTTTTCTTCTAACATTTTTTTTTTAATTTCTGTATGTTTGACTGAATAGTGACAGTTTGTAAAATTTTACTAAAGGTAAATGTGTTCATCGTAACCTTACGAAGTATAATAAAAAATCGAATACTTGAATTTCCGTTACATTGCTTAAGATTTCTTCGATAAAAACATGTTTCAATGATTTGAACGAGTCGATGTTTTAATGTTTTACCTATCCATTGAATCGGGTTCCTAATTACTTCTAATTCCGAAGAGTATTAATTGAAATTATCATTGATGGTTGTGTATATGGTGCAATTGCTTGTGCTACTTCTTAATATGGTCTCGTCTGTGAGTGTATGTGTGTGTAAATGCATTTAAAATATTTTGATTATATTTTGTGCGAATGTGAATACTTTTTTTTTATAAAATGAATGATATATAAGTATGGTGAAGGTGTTAAATCATATTTCTCACAATGTAATTTTCTATAAACATTTAAATTATAATTGTTTTACAAAAAGATTACAATTTTTTGGATATAAATGTAAATTGTATTTGTTTCATTTATAGAATTTGATATATATTAAGCATGAAAAGTAAAAGTTTTTTGTTGCTGCTTGTAATACTTATTTAAAAAATAATCATATGCATGATAAAATAAAGTTTTGTCAATGACAAAGACAGGTGTAATCTCTTCTCAAAGGTAAATTTTCATGTCTGTTCATTTATTTTTATAATAAATTAATTTCTACATATTCTCTTATTTTGGTATGATTTTATATATATAGGAAAATCTAAAAAGAAAAGTATTAACACAATGTCACAATCAGAAGATGTTTATGCTCCAGAGGAACCAACACCAGACATTCCAATATCTTTACTTGATATACAAATGCCAGAAACACCAGAAAGTACAAAAGGTCAAATTAGCGATGGAGATACACCTAGAATAGAGAGTCCTAAAATGCTCAAGCCTGTACTAGGAAAGCTACAAGCTAAAAAGAGATTGATGGCATTTGCTAACAAATTTAATGTACCATCAAAAATTCAAAATAAATCCAGTTTGCTTCAAGCACACTCCACTAAAGCTTCTAAGTCTAAAAGTATGTCAGGTGATAATGGAAAGTCTTCACAAAATGATTCAAGCACAATATTAAATGTNCCAATATCTTTACTTGATATACAAATGCCAGAAACACCAGAAAGTACAAAAGGTCAAATTAGCGATGGAGATACACCTAGAATAGAGAGTCCTAAACAATTTAGTATTATTATAGACGGTAAACACCAATTTAAATGTATATTTTCTTAAAAAAATATTTTTTTTTTTTACATAAAATTTCTATCATATAGAGGAAAAGATATTAGCAATTGAAGAAATTAGACGAGAAGAATCCAAAAGTAAAATGTTATTAGCAGAAGCTATGGCTGCAGGTATTTAATGATATAATATTTTTAATTAAATTTTATTGTTAACAATAATTAGATTATGTTACAGCTAATTTAGAAGAAGAAAATTACGCAAATAGAAATGGACAAAATTTGTTAGAAAATGTGAAAATTATAAGAGAGAGAAGTAGACAAGATGAAATTAATGTTTTTCATAAAAATACTTCAAAATCAGCAATAGAAAGTAAATATTCAGAAAGGTATAAAATCATTTATCAGTATTATGTGATAAATAGTTAATTTTTGCATTTTTATATGTATAAATAATACGCAAAAACTATTTTAAGAAGACGATATGGAAGAGAAGAACGAAGAGATAGTGCAAGTAGGGAATCAAGAGATTACAATGGTAGTAAAGAACGATACTATAAAATCTCTCATGATAAAGAACAACGTAGGAAAGATAAAGATAAGAAAGATGATAAAGATAAGCGAGAAGATAATAATAAATATGAAGAAAGTAGAGATAGAAAAGATGAAGAAAAAGATAGAAAAGATAATGATAGAGACAAATGGGAAGATGTACGAGAAAAAAAAGCAGTAAAAGAAAAACGGGAATGCTTTAAGGAAAAGAGAAGTGATTCACAGGAGAGACCTGAAATCAAGGATAGAAGAGAAAAAGAGAAAGAGAAAGATAAAGGAAAAGAGAGAGATATAATAAATTCTACCTCGTGGACAGAATTAAAAAAATGTGGTATACTGGTGGAAGATATTATTGAGATTAAAAGACGTGATCACTTTGAACGATCAACAAAAAATAGGTTTGTTTGTATTCTCAAAATATTTTTCATTATTTGTATATTATTTTGTTGAAACAAATATTATAATCTTCTTTATCAAATAAATATTCAAGAAATATGTATATTACAGAACAGCTGAGGATTATTTACGTCACTTAGAACAGATGTTAATGTTAAACGATTGTCGCTTGAAACGTTACGCTTTTATTGCCGAAGGGCTGGACGGCCCTAAAGAATACCCTCCTGAATCAATAAAGCTAACTAAACGAGGAAGGCCTCAATTATTTTATTCTGAAAATCCTCGTATGTCTCTTTTCATCAATCATCAGCAGATTCTTCAAGCAGTTATTACTGATCAACGTGAAAAGATGCAGGAGATTTGTGAAGCAGATTCTATACGGTATATCAAAATATCTTTTATCTCATCAATTTTCCTTTACCTATTCAGATCCTAACAATTCTAGAAATGATGAAGAAGAAGAAGCAGAAAAACCTCAAGGTACACGTAATTGGTATCCAAAATCAGGTATATGTAAGTCTGATGAAAACACCAAATGGCATGTATCCATTAGTGTACAACTGCCTAGATCAAAATGGGATAGTGAAGACGAAGATAGATTATCCAATGATACTGAGCAAGAACAAGACAATGAAACCAAGTCAAGCAATATTGCTTTAGAACAAGGTAAATAATTTGTATATATTATTTATAAAGTAAAAGGTATGTTTAATGTTTAAAATTTATTCTAGACGCAGAAGAATTTTCTCCACAGTTAAGTACAGTAGAAGAAGATGTCAATAAAGACAAAAAAATTATCAATGAAGATGAAACTCTTGTTAAAAAGATAAATAATAATAGACAATCAGCATCTCCTTTATTGCAATCTGCGGGCAACGAAAAACTAGCATCAGAATATGAACAGTTCATGAAGATGGTTTGTAGTGATATACCCGTGTCAACAGAATTTTCTCCAAAACCTCCTGCGTCAACATTAAGTTATCACGAATTTAATATAGAAACTAACTTGCCAGATGACAATAATTTCCCGTTTGTAGAACATAGTATCTCTGGGAAGTCTGATAAAAGTGATTCAAGTAAAATTGAGGAAAAACACAAATCTAACGAAAGTCGACAGAGCCCAGAGAAAATTTCAAAAATTGAGGATGATCAAATGTCATCAAGTAGTTCTCATATTCAAGTTCAAAAACGTATGAGAGTAGAGGGCAAAAATGTGCGTGATAAAAGTGAATCAGAAGATTCAAAATCTATACCTAGTGATTGGGAAAATGTACGAATCAAAGTTGAGCGTATGAGTGATGAGAATTCTGATTCTAGAGAAACAAGAAAAAAGAAGAGACAGAAAAAAGTCATTTCTAGCAGCAGTGAATCGTCTAGTTCGTCAAGTTCTTCCGATTCTGAGGAAGAAGTAAAAAGAAAAAAGAAAAAACGAAAAATATCAAATGATTCAGATTCATTAACAGATTCAGATAGTAGCGACAGTAGTACTAACAGTAGCGATTCTTCTAGTTCTGATGATAAACGAAAAAAGAGAAAGAAAAAAAAACGAAAAGCTGAAAGAAGAAAGAGAAAAGCAAAACGAATAGCAAGAACAAAAAAGAAGAGAAAAAGAAAAGTCAGTTCTGACTCTAGCAGTAGTGATTCATCAGAAGACAGGAGAAAAAAAAGGGTGGTAAATAAAAAGTCTAAACAGAAAAAGGAATATAGCAATAAACAAGACAACAGTGAAAATATACAAAAGTCACCTTTAGAAGCCTCTTCATTAGAAAATACAAAATTGATCCGTACACAAGTTCCTTCGAAAAAAATTAAAGAAGAAGTAAAAGTAGAAAGTAGTAAACGCTCTACAGACAAACAGGATGTTTGGAGCAAAGAACAGGAATTAGTTAGAAAGACAATTTCTAATAACGATGTGCATAACAAAAGTCACAAAGACGAAGAAAAAAGAAATAAAACTGACGAACGTTATTTAGAAGAATGGGAAATGGAATCTGTAATTATATCACAGAAAGGGGAGAAACTGTCAAAAAATAATGTTGAGAAAGAAGAAAATGCTGAAATAGGTAATATTCGGAAGGTGGAAAGAAAGGATGATCGAAATAAAAAGGATGACAAAAGTAAAAAAGATGAACGTTTTAAAGAAAAATGTCCAAGTATCAATAAGGAAATTATACCGGGAAATTTAAAGATGGAAGAAGATACTGATGGGAAGAAAAAAAGGAAAAGAGATAAAGAGAAAAAGAATAGTAATGAATTTTTAACTGACTGGGAGAAGGAGAGCGAACGGATATCTCAACAAATAATGCAGGACGAGATCAAGCTCTCCAAGAAACAGAAAAAAGAGAAGTGGGGAGAAACTGAATTTGATACTTTGAATGTTCCATCATTGACGCAACTTGAAAGAGAAGTAAGTAAAAGGCAGTTATTAGCAGACGAATGGGAAGTAGACAGCTTAGAAGCTGTACCTAATTTAACGATTAATAAGAAGAAACCCACGCGTACTTCAAAGAAACTAGAGAAGGAGGTTCGATATGACAAGAAAACGGATACATATATTTCTATAGAAAAAGAAACTTTAAAAGAATGTAAGAAGAGACAAGATAGATTGTCAGCAATGAGAATCTGGGAAGAGGAACAAGAAGAAGGGGAGAGAGAAGCTATGATGCTTCTGGAACAAAAAAACAAGAGGAAGAATGATGATTGGGACATTGAAGAAGAATCATTTTTAAGAGAAAAAAATGATAGAAAAGAAGATATAGAAGACAGCATCACTATAATAGATAGCATTCATAAGGAAGTAAATGCAGTTAGCAAAAATGTAGATACATCAATGAAACATGATGTTATTACAAACAAAAAAAGTAAGAAAAGTCGCTGGGACATGGAGTCGCAATCTGGAGAGAAATTAAAACTAAAAGCTCCTGTTATGTGGGAGGAAGAGTGTGCGGAATGGACGAAAGTGAATAAATTCGATCATAAAATAGACAGAACCTCTTTAGAATGTTGTGATTCGATATTACCTAAAACGAAAATAAAAGACGAAAATGTTGGTATAGTTGAACAATCGAGAATATCTATATCAAAAAATTCAACAAGTTCAGAAATTATCGACTTATTTCCTAGAAAATCTCAAGATGTAAACTTGTTGGAATCATCCTGGACTCCAGATGAACTTGCTAGAAGCAAATTGCGAATAAGAACCTTAGATACTAATTCTCAGAAAGATACGTTCTTTGATAAAACAAAAGAACTGACACCATCAAAGGAACAATGTACTCCAGAACAATTAAAGGACATATTTGAGATTGATGTGAAATTAACGAAGAAAAACACTGAATTGTATAGTCCCAGTTCTCCAGCTGGATCCCAGAAATCTGAGGTACGTTCGTATATAAGATATATTTTTCCAAATCATATTAATTGTGCATATTAATTTTTTATTTTAGGATATGGAATCTTTCAATAATGACCACGCAAGTCCTTTAAATCGGAAAGAAGGTCTTCTCCAAGACATAACAATGAATGAAACTTTGATCAAATCTGACGAAGAATTCGTTCCCAATATACCTCTTCAAATCAAATATCGTGAAGGGAAATATGCAAAATCTACAATGATAAAGAAAGAATTTGAAGAAATTTTAGGCATGCAAAAAACAGAGGATCAAATTGTTCAGAACAAATTTGATATGAAAGTTTCCGAAAGCTCCCCCGATCTTTCAATTAATGAATCATATTCAGATTCAAATTATAAACCGTTACGAATGGATATATTCGCAGAGTATGAATCTGATGAATCACGTGGAAAATTAAGTAATAAAAACTCTGAAACAGTATCTTCATCTAGCACAAAAGGCGGAGATGAATCTAATGAGGGGAAAGCAGCTCTTAAATTAATTCCCAAACAGTTGTTAGTCCGACGAAGCAACGAACGTGTAAAAACAAAATTAATTTCAGATGATCCGGTACAACATGCTGCAGCTTTGTTAACTATCCAAAAAAAGCTTCGGGAGTCGCATGCTGGAAGAAACGACGTAAAGAATGCATCTTGTGGAGAATCTTCTACTGAATTTAAGATTGAGTGCGAAAAGGCAACTAACATTCACGCACCGATTGCTGAAATTATTCCTACAGAACAGACCACCATTACAGATGTAAAGGTGGATTCCAAAGATGTGTCGATAACAGTGAAGACTTCAATCACCACAAAATCAGAATCACCAGGTGCAGTGAAGCTCGATTTCAATGAATATAAATCTGGAGATAAAGGAATTAAACTGGAAGAACTTAAGAAATCCAGACCATCTAGCACTAAAGATATTAGTGACACAGAGAGTCAAATGAGGTCACCGAGCAGAGAACAAAAAAGAAAGAGCCCTAGTAGAAGAGACAACAGGGAAGATAAACGAATTAGTGATCGTAGTAAAGAAAAAAGAGAGAAGAAATTCGATGATAGAGAAAAAGGAGATAGAAAAGATAGTAGGAGTTCAAAACAAGAGTACAATGAAAGCAGAAGAAGACCCAGTCCTTCTGGTAGTCGTATTAAGAAAAGAAGAAGTAGCTCTTGGGAACGGGAAGAAAGTCGTAGCGAAAGTCATAGTCGTAGTTGGAGTAGAAGTAGAAGTAAGAGTCCAAAGAAGAAGGAAGAATCGCTTGCAAGTTCTTCTACTAAAGAAAAACGATCAAATAGATTGGATGATGATAGATCTGGTAGATCTAGAGTAGATGATAGGAGGGAAAGATCTCTAAGGAGTCCAACTCGATCTAACACTGCCCCATATAACAAAGGTAATATTTCCTTTCTTCTTTCATATTTACTTTTTCCTTCCATATTTTGACTTTTAGAATTTAGTATTATTAATTATTATTTATAGATCATTTTAAGAAGCATGTATCCACTAAAGGAGATCGAGATGAGTGGAATAGAAGAAAATATGATTGCATGGAAAGAGAAAAAGAAACTAGATCATATGAACCAATAGAAGTATTAAGGGAGAGAAATATAGACCCTGATAGACATAGAGATAGTAGGTTTCGTAGTGATGAAACAGATCGATCATTGTGGCTATACGAAACGGAAAACATACTTCGGGATGGAAATGAGTCTTTGGATTCCTATTCCAATGGTCAGGATCTAGATCTTGATTATGAAGAAAAAGCATACTACAGGGATGACAGTATTGAAAGAGATATCATGGAAGGTCCTTTCCGCTCCTCATCAAAATTCAAACATAGGTACTGTTAATATAAACAATTATTAACAAAAATATTATCAATGTTAAGAAAAGGCATTACAAAATTTATATTGTTTCAAAAGAAAAAGTAGGCCCAGTACGAGAAGAGACAGACAGTGGGAGAAAGAAAGAGAATCATTGGATTTAGATAGACATGGACACATGCGACGATCAGAAAAACTACCACCATCTAGAGGTCGGTCGTCACCACGGCTACGAAGATCACCCCCTAGATCATCACACGATCGCTTTAGACGTAGTTCTAGATCACGATCGAAGTCATGGTCAAGATCAAGATCACGATCTAGATCAAGATCTAGGTCCAGATCACGATCGCGATCAAGATCCAGGTCTCGATCAATCATACGTTCAAGGTCGAGATCCAGGTCAGGATCTCGATCAAGAACAAGATCTACTTCAGAATCTAGAATAAGAAGTCCAGATCACTTACGAATAACGGAACGATTACGAACTTCTAGGTAAATTTTTAAAAACAATTTATAATAATTAATAAATTATTACTTGTGTTAATAGTTAGTAAGCCAATCTTACTGTCGATTCAGATCACCTTCTGTGGGGCGAGGTAGAGTGAGCGAAAGTTCAAGGGAAAGGAAGGATGAACACGATAATATGAAACTAGATAGCTGTGCTGAGAGAGGTAGACGAATAGAAACAATCGTGCAGTCCGTGTCCGGTTTATCTAGGGATTCGACTGTATTAGACTCGGAAATGCACATCGGTGACAATATGGAGACGGTCGCAGCAGGTTTTCAATATTCTGCTGAAAATGAAGTTGGAAATGAGTACTATTATACAGAGAATAACTTGACTTACCCACCGTGCATTGATGACACTGTAGCGAATTCTCCGAAACGTTTGTCCCTTGATGATAGGTAATAGCTATAGAAATCGTGTTCGGAATCTTAACCCAAACTGCCCTTCCTTTCCACTGTTTCCTGAACCACTGTGAATTAACTGGTCCCAATATAAATAAAATGTATATCTAACTTTAGACATCATACTTATATTTTTCCATTAATTTTAGACTAGAACTTGAACTAGGAATTAAGAAGCAACAGGATGCTACAGGAGTATCGAATGATTATGGAGATAATTTCAATTCCAATGTATGTTACCCATCACCACCTCAACAACAACAACAGCAACAACAACAACAGGTGCTATACCGCCAACAACCTACCGTTTTACAAGTATGCAACTAATTATTTATATAAATTAATCAGAGTTTTATGTAACATATTCTTTAACTTCTATTTTTCTTTTAAACAATTAACTGTAATTTATTTTTGTAGTATTTTTTTCATTATAATTGTTACAATTATTGTATTTTATTTGATTTCTTTATCGTTTATAATTTATTTGTATATCTCTAGTGTCTTTTGTTTGATAGTATGATAAAAGTATTAAAATAAAAGAAATTATATATTTGAAATAGGTGGGCAATGTGTTGCAAGTGGTACCTGCAGATTTCAACGGAATCCCAGCAGCGCATAGGGAACCAACCAACTCTTCAACAACACCGATTGTACGAGGTTCCAGCCAAGTAGTTCGCGTAGGTAATGTTCTTCAAGTTGTACCGACGTCGTTAGATTGGAGCGGCGGACAACCCTCGTCGGTCGATCAGTCAGGAGGGATGATGTATTCCGCAACAGTCCCTCAACCTTCTCCGGTTCCCTCAGTCCCTATATCTGTACCTGTTCCAGTTCCTGTCCCCATGCCTGTACCAGCTGTTCCACCCACCATAAGCTCATCAACTCCAGTTTCTACTTTGTCTCCAGTCCCATTGCCCATTTCCGTTCCTGTTCCTGGTCCCGTCCCGCTTCCAGTAACACAAACGACGTTCCCTAGAACTGAAGTCCCATCGCAAAGTGAGTAAATAAAGTAAATTTTAATAAAAATGGAGTAAATAAAGTAAATTTTTATTATGACAAATATTGTAAAAATACTGTAAATAATTATTTAAACTAATAATCTGTAGAAGTTCCAGTTCTGCCAGTATATAATTACGAGGTGATCTTAGAAACTCGTAGAAAAGAACAGGAAGAACGTAAACGTCTACGTGAAATTCGGAGAAAAGATAAAGAACGTAGACGAATTGAAAGAATTAATCGTCGTGCCCTACAATTGCTAGAGAAAAGTAACGTACGTCAGTCAGAAAATACAAATCAGCAAAAGAGTCCAAGTTTGGACCCGTCTGTTTTGAAGGCTCTTCGGGAAAATGAAGAACAGGTCAATATGGATGGAAAGCAAACTTCTGCTATTTTCGAGAAAGATGAAGAAACGCCGGTTGTCGCATCATCTGCTTCTACGGAAGAGGAGGAAGTGCCTGTTGAAGAAGATGAGGAAGAAGAAGAAGAGGAGGAGGCTGAAGTGGAAGATGACGAAGAAGACGAAGAAGAGGCGGAAGATGACGAAGAGGAAGAAGAAGAAGACGATGAAAAATCACGTTTAAATAAATTGAAAAACGAAGTTGATGAAGTTTCTGCAACAATAGCGACAGATGAAATAAATAAGATGCAAATTGATACAGAATCCAAAGAATGGCCAGAGTTACCTCCGCCACCTTTAAAAGGAATTTTAGTTGCATCAGGTTTCAGGTATTCGATTTTTTGTATTTGTAAGGAACAAAAAGAAATATTTCTTTTGGTCTTAAAACATAAATAAATTTTAGGAGAACCTCAGTTTCTAATGGTAACTTGGATGATCTCTCTACCCCTGAAAATGAAAGTGGCGACAATACAGATAAAGAGGGTTTCGAAGCAGATAAGCATGAATTTATCAAAGGCGAAATTGGTGAGAATAAGACAAGCAAATTGAAGATTCAAGTGAAAAAATTAAAATTAGCCAAACTATACAAGAGGAAACAAAGAAGTAAAAAATCTGTACAATTCGCGGATGGAATCAAACCTGGCGAAGGTACTAGTCCTAGTGGCGGTGAAGGAGACATGCCTTCTCCACCACCGCCTACATCTGGAATTACTCGAGGTGGAATTCGGGATGCTCGAAGATCTCGTTCTAGAAAGAGTAGTAAGCAAGAGAAAAGGACACGACCACCAAAAACAAAGAAAAAAGTGAAGGTTAGATTCTTTGAATTAGTATGTTCAATATTTGTTAAAATTACAAGGTATAGTCAGGAACTTGATATTTTGGCACTTTAAACTATATTGGAAATCTTTTAATTTATGACACAGCATAACATAAATCATATTATATTTACTTTCTGATATATTAAATATATATTTTACGAACTATATTTATTAGGTGAAGATCATAAAATTGAAGAAGCCCCGTGTCACTCCATTAACGGCAATGATGATGGACGATTCAGATGAATTGGATGATCGTTCTCCGCCACCGCCACCTCCAGGATCTCCTCCACCGCCACATCTTTGGCCAAGTTACCTATCCGCTTACAACGCTACCAATCGTACCAACGAGGCTCAATCAACGACTTCAATTTCGAACACTGTTCAAGCTCCTCCGCCACCTACACCGCTGCCTCTCTTAGTTCCTCCTCCTCCTTTGAATTACACGATACAACCTTGCAGTAAGGCGTAATGTTTTTTATATTTTAGCTAGCATTATTTTATGCTAACACATAACAATCGTAGATGTTAAGCTTGTAAAATGAACAATATATAAACATTTATTTCTTCATACAGAGACAAAGAGAGTCAAAAAATAAAAATTCGTAGGTGTGGCCTTGGTATAAAGGTTTTGTGAGATCGTTGAAACTTTATGCGTGACTTAGGCGTCAAAAGTAATGTATTATTGTTAGTGACAAATTTATTGTCTGTTTGCTTTTTGTAAATAGCTTCGTTCTTCGTAACACGATTATTAATCGCCTTCGAAATGAAGACAATTCACGTACAAGTGTTCCATTGCGTCCACATCTCTATAAATTCGCGTTGCGTTTATATATTTTTCGATACGAAGAAACGAATAACCGAAGAAAAAAGAAAAGAGATCAAAGGTACAATGGAAAATTGTAACGCGTGAAATGAGTGTAATTTATACGAAAACTTGAAAGAACGATTGTTAATAACAATTACATTGTTGAACATGTAAAATACCCGTAAATCAGGTGAATTTATCATTGTATATTTTACTTTTGTAGTTTACCAATTATTTTTTATTTAGGCGTAATTTTAAAGAAAAAGGGGTCTTGATGCAATTTTTTTTTTTTTTTTTCATTAATATCTTTTCATTATTTGAACTTTTATTTACGAGATTAAAGTTTGTACATACGCGGGGAAATAGATGTGATTAGACCAAATTTCATAATAATCGATGAATAAGATAAATAAATAAGAAAATGAAGCTAAGCTCTACAACTAATTTTCTCTAAATTTCTAACATTCGTTGTACATATCTCGAGCCATCATTGTTTAGCGCGCGATGATCGTAATTTCTTTTTACGCCGAAAAAACATGTTTCTTTTTCGCAACACATGATATTTCTCATCTTTAATAAGAGAACGTTAACTGCCCGTAATATCTGAATTTCCACGACAACTTTTTGAAAAGTATCAATTTGTATCAAATAAACGTAATTCTTTTAATAAATCTTGTGCGTTCATTTTAAAGTACGGTGCACGTCATCAATTGCAGTCGTAGTAGTCTTATCGTATATTTAATAATAAGAATCTCCTTCACCATAGATAAAAGTTGCACTTTTATAACATTAAAACATAGTTAGCGACTACTTTTCCACAATTTAAGTATTCTACTGAGATCATTGAAGAAAAGCAATTTTGTGTTGATCAAGAATAAAAAATGAAAGTGGCTGTAGTTGGAGGCGGAATAATTGGTTTAACCACAGCTTTACAATTAAAGCGTGAGTTACGTAATGCTGAAATTACAATTTTTGCTAATGATTTTGATAATACTGTCAGCCATGTAGCTGCTGGAATATTTAGAGTTGGTTCAACCTATTCTGGACCAACGGAGGAAATAACAAGGTTTATAAATAAAACTAAATTTTATATCAGTTTTGTTAAAATTTTTTAATTGAATTCTTTTTTTTAGAAATTGGATACGAGATTCGTATGAATATTACGATGATATCCGAAAATCTTATGAAGCTTCCTTCGCTGGTGTAACTGCTATTTCTGGTTACATATTCGCTAATTCTTCCCCGGAAACCGTAAAGGTAGTACTTTTACTAATATCTTTTAATGATGACTTTTTACATGATGCGTACAATAATTTTATAAAAAATATTACAACATGCCTCAATTACGTTTCGAAACAAATAATAATAAATTAAAAATAGGATTTCTTATAAAAACATACTTTTTCTCTTTTAAAACAGAATTACTGGCTTGAAGATTTAGTACCAATATATAGGAGAGCCACGGACGAAGAATTTCAGTTAGTTAGTGGTGATTGGAAGTATGGGTCATTTTTTAAAACTCTTCTCACTGAATGCAAATTGCATCTTCCATGGGCACGTAAAAAGTAACAAATTTACTCTTTTGATTAAAATAATTCTTTGGAATCACGATTTAAGGAATGCTTATTTTTAGATTACAAGATAATGGAACCAAATTAATGAAAAAAAAATTAAATTCTTTAACAGAATTGGTATCTGACTGGGATTTAATTATGAATTGTACAGGTCTCGGAGCACGATCTTTATGTAATGATAGACGCCTCGTTTCTATTCGTGGTCAAGTAATCAAAGTATGTTTGTTTTAAGACACATTGTATAGGTGAACAAAGTTCAATTTGCTAATGTTAAAAAACAGGTGAAGGCACCATGGGTGAAAACATTTTTTTATGGCGAATTGGACACTTACATTATACCAGGTTTTAATGGTACACTTACTTTGGGTGGATCGAGAAATTTTGATTCTGAAAACATGAAAGTTTGCCCATATGAACTTGCAGCAATTCGTCAAAGATGTGAAAATTTCCTACCAGCTCTTAAAACAGCAGAAGTTGTAAAAAATGAAGTTGGTTTACGTCCACACAGAGAAAACAACGTCCGAGTAGAGATCGAAGAGATCGTAAACGGATACTCCAAAGCTATCGTTAGTTTCGGTAGAATATCATTTATTTCGATGAATATATTCGTTACTATTAATGAAACATTTTGTGTTACAGCTAGTACACAATTATGGGCATGGAGGTTATGGAGTGTGCACTGCACCTGGTACTGCTAAGTATGCCATTGAATTGGCGAAAGAAATGCACAAATCTTCTATTGCAAAATTATAAACAAACATAATTTCGATGTAATATTAGCAGATGTTATACTTCAATTATACTCGCGACAATTCTACAAAAATTGTTCACCAATATATATAATTTATTATTAACGAATTTATACAAAAAATTATTAATATGAGCTAATACTGTGTGGCATTATCAATGTTCTTTTTTTTTCTTTCTTTTCTCCTTTTCTTTCTTTGTTTATTACGTACAACACAATACGCTTGTATCTTCAAGTTGTAATTATGTAGCATGTAATCAATTAATCTCAAACGAAAATAAAATGATCCTTCCACTATCACAACAAATACATATTTCGAGTCAGTGTCAGTAATTCATCCTCATTTCTCTTTTAGTAGTGTACTGCTAAAAGAAGCAGACTATAAGAGACGTAGTCCACAAACGCCTTTCAACATTTCTATGCTCCAAAGAATTAACGAAGCTCTATAAATCAACGTGTTCACTCGCGTTAGTTTCTGATCAAATATGAGACCTCGGACGTTTACAATGTATTTTAATACATCGTAAAAGACTATTTAACAAACTTGAGAACACCATTGCGAACTAACGTGTACAATTGTGCTTTATCAAGTGTTTGCTAAACACATTAAATCGTGAATCTCACGATGACGAAAACCATCGAATTTCCATTCGTTTTTTGCTACTTTTTGCCAGGCTTTACGTTCTTCCGAGGTGGAGCTCCCCATCTAAGTGCACTACTGTCCACTGTTAATCGTGGTCTCTTGTATTGACTACTTTTAATATGTTCCTCGACTAATTTAGGTGTTACGCAAATTACATGTTGTCCCTTCCAGTATTTAACCATGTTCATACTTTGCAGTGTCGATATGATATCCGTTTGTGATATACTTGTCATTTGACTACAAATATTCATGATTATTTAACTTCATTATGTATATTTTAATCTAAATTTATATGCACTATAGCAAAAAAGTACCTCAGATCTTTTATACTAAGTGTGCCCCGGAAATCACGTAAAATTTCTAAAAGAATCCAACTCCAGTAACTTCTGTATGATAATTTTCCTAAGTCACTCAATGGTTTTTCAGGACTACCAACGGTTTGTTCTATTCTGCTTAGCTCATAGCTGAAAGCAATTAGAAGTTTTCCATATCCTTGTCTTTGAAATGGGGGTAAAGTTAAAATACAGGCAACATTATTGCCATCAGGTGATTCTTTCTCCTGAAAGTAAATAAAACATGATAATAAAAGCATAATTTACAAATTACAAGTACCATCAAATATAAAAATCAAAGGTACTTTTGAAAAGTAACCAACTAAATGAGCTCCGTGTTTATCAACTTCACAAAGAATGTAAAAGAGAAATGGTTCTACATCAAAATAAAGTGTCTTATGATCCAAGAATAACTTTGCAAGTAAGCATAAGTTTTGGCAATAAATTTTATGCTCTCTACCATCCACTTCCCAAATACTCAATGTGCCTTTGCGATATATTTCTTTACCAACTGGTTGTCTATGTGTACATTCACTCTAAAACCAAAAAATTCTACCTGTTAATTAAATTTCTCACTAAAAATTAAATTTTCATTAAAAATTAAACAGTTTAATATTAACATTTTTTACCATATGATATCTATAAGTTTTTTCAAGACGCATGTATTTAAGACAGTATTCACAAATCCATAACTTTGGTTGTTTACCATATTCCTCTGGATATGGACTAAAGTACCAAGTATCAATTTCATACTTTCCTGGAAATGAACTTTTGAAAATAATGAGACCCTTTTCACAGACAAAGTTCAATAATGCAAAGTATGTATTGATGCTTACCAATTTGGATTTTATCAATGTATTTAACTTTTGTTATTGCTTCATGTTCTTTTTCTAAAGCAGCAGTTGTTGGATCCATTTCTGCATATGTCTAATTGAAATAAGAAACTTCCGTTACAAAGAAAAACTTTCTACTCTAATAAATATTTTCACAAATATGTACCTTTTGAATATGATTAATTTCATCATGCCTTCTTTTTTGGTTTCTTGTAATTTTGCGATCTGAAGAGTCTGCTAATAAATCAGTACCAGAGTTTCTATCTCCACTTTTCCAACTCCTATCACTCATGTCAAATCTGCTTGACATAATTCTATCTCTGGGTACCCATTCGTCCAATCTTCTATTATGTCCTTCATAATGTACATAATATTCATAATGGCTTTCACTGTCATTATATCGAGTTTGAATAATTTCTGCTGGATCTATATAAAATTACAGAATTCCTCTTTTAATTCCATGTACATAAATTTTTTTAACTTTATATCTTCTTTTAATAACTTATTATTTAAAAAATATCAAATACTTTTACTTTTACATATTTCTGTTTATAAATATTTTACTTCTCATAGAATATAGTAGAAAAATGAAAATGAATCGACGTTAACAACATATTTTATATGTAAAATATTACTGACTCAAGTATCACACATGACACCGTTTGTAATGTTTTCAAAACAAGTATGGTTCATCAGGGCGAAGCCGGTAATACAAACACAAATATGAAGTCGCAAAAAATGCGCGCGGATAAATGTCCATTAACATGAGATCATTCTTCACACGCAATCGTAGATAAAAAGATTATAATCATGTGATAATATATTTACGCCAGGAATCGTCTGATCTACGGACGAGGTAGTGTTCGCCTATATCAAGAGGCAATTCCTCCAGACTGTCCGCGTCATCGCCAGATCCCTTCCCGCCATTCGTCAACGTGTTCTCACGCTTTTCTTGTTTCACCATCGTTTCCTTCGATCCTACAATACAATTCTCTTTGTTTCTTTGTTCCGATTCTGCCATTTTCCAGACTAAAAATCACTGATCGTTAAAATGATATTCGCTACTGCGAAACAACCGAAAATAGATGAACATTGCACTTGCTGATGCAACGCGACCAATACGGCCATGAAATTCTCCACAACGTATATTACATATATATGTATAAAAGTAACTAGATCGTTCGAAAAATTCTTACTAAAAGTGACCAATTTTTTTGTTTCTTTTTTTTTT
>NIJG01000027.1:1156606-1209220 GCA_002201625.1 Euglossa dilemma | reverse complement strand
ATTTTATTTATACGTTACTTTAATACATATTTTGTTTATAATATTTAATAAACATTAAATTATAACTCATAATGAACTAAAAATTTAACAAGAATAAATTATACATTAAACAATTGCAATATTCAAGATTTTTACAATATTTTCAATAAAAATGAATAAAACAAAATCACGTAATTGATACCAAATTATAAATGGCGCGTACAAGAAAAATAATGATCATTACATCATATTACTGCTTCCATCTATAGTGAATTATGCGGCATTTTATAAATATCGATTTTTGTTCAAACTAAGTATAATCGAAACAAGTTCGTATGTATCGTTTCAATTCTATACGTATAAGTCAGTTTTACAATCTAATATTTAATTATTGTGTAGTTAGCAATATTATTTAACAAGATAATTATAGACATGAAACTAAGAAATTTATTTGTCGTAATTACATAACTTTTAGTTAATTCAATTATTGTATATTTCAGAAAAACAAAACCATGTCAGAGTCTTTACACTTTGGTGGATGTGGTTCAAAATGTACTGATCTATTTTGATTTTAAAGTTGTTAATGCCATCAAATATCAGAGATCTTAGAAATGTTACGACGAAACAGGTAAAATGTGTATATTATGTAATCATCAATTACAAATATTACTTTTAATTTCCTTAATAAGTGATCATAGTAATGTATTATTTTTACTACTTTCCACCTATTTATGAAATGTTAATAAAATGTTTATATAGCAAATTATACTATACAGATTAAAGAATAAAGTGATTGCAATTGGTCTCCTGGTACTGGCTACTGTAATTTACAATGAATTTTCAGTGTATGGTATACAAAAATTAAAATGGTCAGTACGAGAATGTTCAGAATGTGTTAAGATATTACTTGTCGCCGATCCTCAAATATTGGGCAAAGAAAATGAAAATTATTTTGGTTCATGGATAGCGCAATGGGATAGTGACAAGTATGAATAATGATTAATTTGTTTATTGTATGATAAATCTTATACAATTTTGAATATTCTTATCAAATATAAACATTGACCTGCATTTTGTTCCACAGTGTCTTATTTGCAGGTACTTGAAAAAAACATTTTCAAAAGCCTTATACCACTCTGATCCTCATGTTGTTATATTTCTGGGGGATCTTATGGATGAAGGTCATATTGCCAATGCAGAAAATTTTCAAGCTTACAAGAAAAGATTAGATTCTATCTTTGAAATGCCTGATCATATAATGGTATGATTACATATAATCTGGGAAATAATATTGTTGAAGATATGCTTAAATATATATGTTTGTTTTACTAGAAAATTTACCTGCCTGGAGATAATGATATTGGCGGTGAAGAGGATGTAGTTTCATCCAATATTCATAATAGATTTAATTTTGCTTATAGTCAACCAGATACTTTAGTTTATAAAAAAGTAACATTTTTCAAGGTAAAAAGAACAAAAATTTAATAATATTTTGAATTATACTAACAAATTGTAATATGCACATTTTCCTTTATTAGGTAAATAGATTAACGCATACAATGCCAGAAGCACCAAAAGATGCCTTTCTCAATGATTATGCAGAGAGAAACACAACAAATGTAGTACTTAGTCATATGCCATTGTTATTTATGCCTGGTACTTTTGTTCAAAATGTATGTAAAATGTGCTCATTTATTAAAAAATTATGTTACTTTTACTTTTCATTAATAATTGCATTACAATGGTAGGTTCTGAAAGAATTGTCTCCCCAAATTATTTTTACTGCACATGAACATAAGGCAATGCATATCAGTTTAGACACAGCAACAGATCAGTTAAGTGAGATTTGGGTTTTACCTCCATATGAGACACCATTATATCAATTAAGAATGGATGTAGGTGATATTCATGAATTACAAATACCCACGTGTTCATACAGAATGGGCACACCTCACACTGGTTATGGACTTGTTTACATTGGTAGAGAAAATATAACACTATTTTCAGTTATGAAATTTGTTACTGTCTTTTTTATAATTATGTTCCTTTTCTTTATTTTTAGATACACAAGAGAAAGTGATAGAGTTTACAATTTTATGGCTCCCGGGAAGATTTCCTCAATTATGGATTTACATTTATGTTGGAATATTTATTATAGCCTTTAGTATTTGCACATATATTTCCAGTTATTGCATAAAAAGCCATGCAGCATATAGTCGCATGTCTTCTATATAGGGCAGCATACAGTCAAAAATACACCATACCAATACAAAATGAAAACTAAAATATAATAGCTTGACATTAGAAATAAGGTATAAAGGTCCGTCCAATGCAAGTGATTCTGTTACCATCTATGTCAAGTTTTGAGTGAAATTTAAATAAATTGAAAGAGATTGCAAGCGCTATATTAAATAGCATAATACTGTTGATTTTTTTTAGAAGAGATGATTTATATTTGTGTGTGAAAATGTATATACGTTTACCAAAAATAAATATATATTACATGTTAAAATAGGTTTCCCACTTTTTATCTTAATCATATTGAATTTAGATAATCGTATAATATAACACAAAAGTAATACAATTTAATAGAAATGTAGTATAATTCAACCAATCATCGATCGATAATACATAAATATTTAAGATTTAACGCACTTATATGTGCTGAAGGCAGTACATTTTATAACTCCATTTTGTTTTATATCGTATTTATAAGAAAATTAAATAATAGACATTGGCAAATTAAATGTTTATATAGACGTTTCATATATCAATATTTGGTGCGATGGGAAAACGGAAGGCCAGTGATAATGCAGGAAATCCGAACCAAGATTTGTGTGATTTTTTAATGGGTAAATTATTTATTATATATTCTATATCTTTTGATTATTGAAACTATGATAAGAATTATAATAGTTTTAATCAACTGACAAAAATACTGTTTTATTTAACATTATTTATAACCTTAGAGCTTTATATCATATAAAGATTAAAATCATTTGCATGTTTAAATGTTATAACTACAATTTTCTTTTCTTTATTACTACATGATATATAAATTTATATAATGATATTACAGAATTGGCAAATTATGAACGAAATGTTAGTAAAAATATTTACAAATACAATGCTTATCGCAAAGCTGCTGCAACATTAAGTGGATTATTAGAAAGAGTAAAAAGTGGCCAAGAAGCAAGAAAATTGCCAGGAATTGGTGAGAAAATTGCTAAAAAGATTGATGAATTTCTCAACACTGGGAAGTTACAAAAATTGGAAGATGTATTTATTTGGATTTATTTGTTTAATAATGAAATATATATTAATTCCTTTCCGCATTAATTTAGAAATTTTATATTTATATAGATTAATAAAGATGAAAACAACATTGCAATTAATTTGTTAACACGTGTGTCGGGTATTGGCCCTGCAAAAGCTAAAGAATTAGTAGATGCTGGTATTAAGACTTTAAATGATTTGAAGAAGCATCAAGATAAGCTTAATCATCATCAAAAAATTGGTCTTAAGTATGATAAAGGGGAGAATAAACTAATACACTGCACTTATTAATTGTTTTTATAACAATTATGTTTCAGGTATTTTGAGGACTTTGAGAAAAGGATTCCTAGAAAGGAGATTGAGCAAATTGAAAAACTTTTAAAAAATACTATTACAAATCTGAGTAAGGAATATATTGTAACAATTTGTGGAAGTTATAGACGTGGAAAAGAGGAGAGTGGTGATATTGATGTCCTATTAACACATCCCACATTTACATCCAAAGAGAAAGAATCAAAAAAAAAAATTTCACTTTTAAAAGATGTTATAGAAAGCCTTGAAAAAAAGAAATTTGTTACAGATACAATATCTCTTGGCCCAACAAAATTTATGGTATATTGATTATGATATACAATTATGTTTAAGCAAAGAAATTATATTTAAAGTGTTTGATTTAATTGTAGGGTGTATGTCAAGCTTTAGGCAACAGTAAGAAAATATTTAGAAGAATTGACATTCGACTTGCACCTTATGATCAGTATTATTGTGCTGTACTTTATTTTACTGGAAGTGATCTTTTCAATAAAAATATGAGGGCACATGCTTTGGAAAAGCACTATACCTTGAATGAATACACGCTAAAACATCTTACATCTGAAGGTATAAATAATTATGACAACAATATTTCCCATGTGAGGGTATACATATATACAGATGTACACATTAATACTGCTTGTATTATAGGAACTCCTGGAGAGACAGAAAAAATTACATGTGAAGAAGATATTTTTCGAATTTTAGAATTGCCATATAAAGAGCCAAAAGACAGAAATTCATAAGCAATGATATATTTATTATATAGTGAGACTTATATATTAGTTATTTATATACTATTTTATCTATGTAATATATTTTCATTTTTTCAATTATTAAAATAATAAAACGTAAAGATTTATTTATTTTACTTAATAACAAAGGCAACCATAAACTTATATGCTGATACAGTACTTTTAAATAGTTATGATAATATCTTTCCTGTAAAGAAAATATGCAATTATTGCCCATAAAGTTGTTGTCCATAAGTTCATAGCAAGAAGAAGTGCATGTGAAGGATGAGCAATATTCCATTCCCACGGGAATAAACCTTTCGTCAAACAATGACCCACATAAAGAAAAATTGGATTTATTCCTATAAAAGGTAAAAAATAAACTTACATAACATAAAAATATTTAATTATATTTCTTTTGTGTATTAATACATACCAGCATAAGTAAATGGAGCTCCACTCCAAAATTGTTTATAATCGATAAGAACATATAAAAGTGCATACAACAAGAAAGCAAAACTGGAGCAAGTCAAAACATATGATAATGTCATCATCCTTTTACTGACTGGTATAACGCCTCCTTCAATTTCAAAATTGCATAAAATTCCAGCAATGATACCCTGAAGAAAAATTTTTTTTTCTCTAATAAAAGATATGTAATTTTTTTGTTATGTTAGAAAATATATATTTCCTATTTCTTACCGTAAATATTGCCCATAAAGTCCATCTAATTACTCTAGAATTGCATTGATAATACAAGAGTAAAATCTTGCCAGCATGAACTCCCAAATAGACAATAAATATAGCTGATATGGTATTCATCAAACCTGCAATTTAATTGTAATTATAAATATTGTACTATAAATGAAACAATTTTCATATTATCAACATAATACCTTCAGGATCATAACGTGAAATGTGATCGTAAATTACATTTTTTGTTTTAAAATATGTATGATTTCCAAAAATCGATCTATCTATGTAACCAGCTGCACCGGCAGTGCAATTTCTGTATTTTCCACGATAATGATATTTTCCACCAGGTCCAAAGTAACCCGTTGGACAGTTTGGTACAGGAAGAAGGAAGGTTATTAAAGTGTGTGTAGTCACAATTCCTATCATAATAAACCATTGAGGCCAGCTATCTAAGATATCTCGGTACATACCGAAACGCCCGAACTGGAGTAATGTATCCTAATGAGTTATTTTTATAGACATTCATCAGATAGATGTACAAATTATACGCAGAAAAAATAGCTATATACGAACCTGAGAATAAGGTTTCATGAAAATTATTTCCAATATGGCACATACAAAATATGATATGGCCAGTAACTGAAGAACACCAGGAAAACGAAGGTCACTTAAGGATTTACTAGACATCGAGTTTAACATTAATCCGAGAAGAATCAATATCACCGATCGTCGAAGACAGTATAAAATTATTTTGTAACGTGAAGTCGTTACGCGAAGTTCTGCGCGTTTTGAAATTGTTATCGTTAGACCCATAATCCATGCAAACCTGTAAACTATTCTTGGTAATACTTAGAACACTCAGCATAATATAAACAATTATTTACCAAGGAAGTACCAAATCAGCTACAGAAAGTCCAAACCATGCACTATGATTAAAGAAGACATATTTTCCTCCTCCGTTATTCACAAATATCATCAATAATATAGCAATTCTGTAATAATATAAATAATAATATTTGAAATAACAATTATGTAAAAAATATATAAAAATATAAAAATACCCTCTAAAAGCGTCCACTGATCGTATTCGTGTACTAAACTTTGTAATTTTCATTACTGTGTGTGTTGTACTTTCTACTTCCTGAAGTCTATCCCAATCCTAAAACAAAATTAAAGTAATTACAATGAAATCTAATATCTAATATCTAGAAATCTAATAATCTAATAAATATTAATATATCAAACTATACTTACATCATTTACATTATTGGGTGATAATTTTTCTCTTAATACTCGTATAATAACTTTAGACAATGCCCATAAAATTGCTAATAAAATGTATATATTAAATGCTACCAAAATTGCTGCAAATGAAATATTGTTAATATTTTATAATTGATAATAAGTATAATGATATATTTTGAAATGTGACATACGCAGGTAGCTTTTTGTTGGTTCATCTATTACATAAATGTTACTACATGACTCAGATAATTTCCATCCGTAAGTACCATGTTCTTTAAAAGTATAACCTGTACTATAAACATAATTGGAAATAAATACATATTTGGATAATCTCTCTCTCTCTCTATATATATATATATAGGAAAGCAAGATACTTACTGACAATGATCATAATTCTTTTCAGGTTCAACAGTTTGAAAATACAAATGTAACGGATACTTTGTGCTTATTACTAAACTTTTATTTATGTTTGAATTTAAAGTTGCCACTGGAACACCATTACCCTATAAATCAATAATTTATATAGAACTTAAAGCATTCAGATTCATTTAGAATTTATTAAATCAATTTTAAAATCATAATATTTAAATACATACTGTATAAGCTTCTTGTGCTATCAAATAAAGGATAACAGGATAAGAACACAAATTGACAATGCTAAAACATGCTTCGTCTATTCCAAGTGAAATATTTGAATTAAGACAAGGACTCAGACTTGAATTCAGCATTTTGAAAAACTTATTAACTTGAACTTATTTGAAAAAACCACTTTTATGTAGGAAGTAATATTTTTACAAGTTCTCACAAGTTAATTTGTTTTATAAGGCATAACTTGATGTCATGTCTAAAATTAAATACACCACAATATTAAGAAAAATAAACAAATCATCATTTTTGTTGTAAAATATAAAATAATTATACCATTTTTCTGAATAATATATACTTTGATTAGAACACTTTCTCAAAATAATTCACATACAAATTAAACTAGTCTGATACAAATTGAAAAATTATTTTGCAAATGAACACGACTTTCTCCTCTTTTTTTATAAAAATTGAAGTCTAAGAATTATCGTAAACGATATTCGATCAATTAAATTTTATTGCGCTTTCAAAAAATCTATTATTTAAATAAAAGATGATACTGATTCGATCAGAAAGTATNTTATGTAAAAAATATATAAAAATATAAAAATACCCTCTAAAAGCGTCCACTGATCGTATTCGTGTACTAAACTTTGTAATTTTCATTACTGTGTGTGTTGTACTTTCTACTTCCTGAAGTCTATCCCAATCCTAAAACAAAATTAAAGTAATTACAATGAAATCTAATATCTAATATCTAGAAATCTAATAATCTAATAAATATTAATATATCAAACTATACTTACATCATTTACATTATTGGGTGATAATTTTTCTCTTAATACTCGTATAATAACTTTAGACAATGCCCATAAAATTGCTAATAAAATGTATATATTAAATGCTACCAAAATTGCTGCAAATGAAATATTGTTAATATTTTATAATTGATAATAAGTATAATGATATATTTTGAAATGTGACATACGCAGGTAGCTTTTTGTTGGTTCATCTATTACATAAATGTTACTACATGACTCAGATAATTTCCATCCGTAAGTACCATGTTCTTTAAAAGTATAACCTGTACTATAAACATAATTGGAAATAAATACATATTTGGATAATCTCTCTCTCTCTCTATATATATATATATAGGAAAGCAAGATACTTACTGACAATGATCATAATTCTTTTCAGGTTCAACAGTTTGAAAATACAAATGTAACGGATACTTTGTGCTTATTACTAAACTTTTATTTATGTTTGAATTTAAAGTTGCCACTGGAACACCATTACCCTATAAATCAATAATTTATATAGAACTTAAAGCATTCAGATTCATTTAGAATTTATTAAATCAATTTTAAAATCATAATATTTAAATACATACTGTATAAGCTTCTTGTGCTATCAAATAAAGGATAACAGGATAAGAACACAAATTGACAATGCTAAAACATGCTTCGTCTATTCCAAGTGAAATATTTGAATTAAGACAAGGACTCAGACTTGAATTCAGCATTTTGAAAAACTTATTAACTTGAACTTATTTGAAAAAACCACTTTTATGTAGGAAGTAATATTTTTACAAGTTCTCACAAGTTAATTTGTTTTATAAGGCATAACTTGATGTCATGTCTAAAATTAAATACACCACAATATTAAGAAAAATAAACAAATCATCATTTTTGTTGTAAAATATAAAATAATTATACCATTTTTCTGAATAATATATACTTTGATTAGAACACTTTCTCAAAATAATTCACATACAAATTAAACTAGTCTGATACAAATTGAAAAATTATTTTGCAAATGAACACGACTTTCTCCTCTTTTTTTATAAAAATTGAAGTCTAAGAATTATCGTAAACGATATTCGATCAATTAAATTTTATTGCGCTTTCAAAAAATCTATTATTTAAATAAAAGATGATACTGATTCGATCAGAAAGTATCAAAATACCGTGAGCACAGCATAATTGTCAAAACATAACAACGTATTACGCATTGAACAATGTATTCATAGATCTTTAAGAGGAATATGTATGAAAGACGAATTACATTGAGAAACAGTATCAAATGGGATAAATATATAATTTTTAGTTACAAGCAATTGTAAATATTTAATTTTGTTATGAAAGGATGAGTATTATCAAACATTGCTTCAATAAAACAATAATATTAGATATAGGAAAAATGGCGGAATTCCCCTATTTTTAGTAATATTGCTGAAAACACGTGCATATACATCTTATCATATAATGATATAACACATTACTTCAATGATGATATAGGTTTTATGTTGACAAGCATTTATAGCACCAACTTTAATTTTATTTTATTGTTTATTAATTATTTTATTCGTGTATTATATAGACTGGTTACTTACTTCTTTTATGTGATGCTAGATTAAAATACGATGTTAAAATAAGGAAGACTTATTGAAAATTGACCAATATAATAAAGCGGTCTTAATTGCATGATTGATTTTGAAAGAGTTCGTGTTCGGGCCTAACAGTAGGGCTCTGAGTCCTTCGGTAACATCACCCACGCATTATACAGTCTAGTTCTGAGAAACCTTTCAATTTATCGCTTTTCTTCCAAGTAAAGTAAATACATCTCGATGCACGGCAACGTCATCCAAATAAAGATTCATCTTACAATCGGCCATACTGAATCATGAGGCATGTTTATCCGAATTTGATCCACGTCTAGATTAGGGTAAGGGAGAAAAGAAAAAATATGATTATGCTATTAATTAACTATCTTGCAAGAATTATAAATAATACAATGGTACAGTCGGTAATATACCAAATTTCATCCCCCTTAAAGGTAATTGAAAATATAAGAATTTTAAAAGTTCTGTTTAAAATTAGAAAATTGAAAATTTCTTTGGTAAGAAGTGTTATTTGATCGATATATAATGAGAATATGTCAGGTTCTATATTTTTATAGTACATAATTATTANATGAGGCATGTTTATCCGAATTTGATCCACGTCTAGATTAGGGTAAGGGAGAAAAGAAAAAATATGATTATGCTATTAATTAACTATCTTGCAAGAATTATAAATAATACAATGGTACAGTCGGTAATATACCAAATTTCATCCCCCTTAAAGGCAATTCTTGATATTGCCGTTTCTGAATTATGCTCTGAATAATAAGAAAAGTGTAAAATAGCAAACTCTGTTTATCGTTTTTCAAAGTATAAATATGAACTTCAATATCGTTTATCTGATGTTAATCCCAATCTATTTACTATATGATCATACTTCGTGACTAATCAATGGTTGACGTCTCTTGAAATATTGATCGATACAATTATATCGATAGGGGTTACGATTATAACTAGAACATCTTGTCAAACATCATAGAAGAAAATTATATAAATTGTGATGCAAAATAATATTCACTAATGTGAATAAAAATAAGTGCGAATAAACACTTAATACGTGAATAATAACAAAAATAAGCGTTTAAGTTTCTTTTATTAACAAAAAGATACGAATTATACAATTTATTTTAAAATACATATATTTAGAACCAATTTGTATTAAGAAAGAATTATAACAGAGATGTCTGAATAGAATTTTTAAAGTCAGATCGAGTTCTATGCCGTTTCCTTATAAACTAACATAATTTTACGTCACTGACAATCAGTTACCTATTCTAACGACTATGAGTATTTTTAAATTTCTTTAATTTTTGTTTTAGAAAATGAAAACTGATTGTCCGGATTCTGCGTCATGCCATGTGTATTATTCATGCTGTACAAGGAGTCTCGTGATATAATACAAGGATAAGAAGGTCCTATTTGTTGTACCTAACTCTACCTTTTTCACATGCTCCGAAGTGTCTACTTTTATGTTTTTAACGGTATATGCTGTTGTAGTAGCAGGATACTACATGATAATATATATTTTTGATTTGTAGATGTGATACTTTTGGCCAATAATGAAAGCTTGTGTGCTGCATGTTTCTAACTAATATAAGAGAAGGTGGATCTACTACATTAAAACCGATCAGACTACCGTATTCCTGCTACGAGACGTTAAGCTTTGTGTTCGTACTTTGTTGTTATGATGGATCATTAACCATGGCAGAATTACTTTCTGTTATTGCTAATAAAGCGTAAGCGTTATCATTTTTCATAAGAATTTTTCTTTTTTTATTACGACTCGATCCTCTGTTAGAATTTTAATTATCACTGCAAATGAAAAACGGTAAATGGTCAGCGCACTTCAAACAACGCGTCCGATAATGATCGAAGTTTGATAATGATAAGCTGCCTCGCAGTTATCCATATAAGTCGGAGTTACCAACACGATCAGAAGTACACGATGCTTGTTCTTGTGTTGTATTTAATTAAATTCGGTTGTGCCACTATTACTTATATTTCCAATAATTTGATCGCTAAGATGAAATATCAGCCCGATTTCTCTGAAGCCAAAGAGTCAAATTTTAATGATAAAAGTGACAAGGTAAACGTATCGTTATATTTTGAAATGTTTCGCGTAGTTTTTGTGGAAAGTACAAGTTTACCGGTCCACTTTAAAACAAGTTGCATATCCGATTTTCATATATTCTAATTAATGGAAGATTATGTGAAAATTGGAAAAATATTAAATGGCGTTGCTGCTTCAGTTTGTGAAAATTTAATGTGTAATCGTGCTTTTTCTTCGTTTGGTAAAATGACGACTTCGAAACTATTATCGTATGGTTGTGATAATATAATCGATATAGAGATACTGATTCTGATATAGACATGTGCAATAACCACTGGTTTTTGACTGATCGCTATTTCTTTAAATATTTCCACGATAATTTTTTATTTTTTGTTACTTCTGTGAACATTCCTCGACTAAATGTTACTCGTAATTTCGATCGATAGAGTACCAAAAATTACATCTTTTTTTCTAGTATTCAGAAGTTTAACGCCATGAATGATTAATATTTAAGGATTCACCTGCTAATTTACGAGAAAAAGATGCGGTAAAAGGTCCTTATTTCGAATATTATAAATTTGCATACGTTGCAATTCATTTTTACAGCGATCTCCAAGTTTCTTCTAATTTAAAAGATTTCAAAATTTGTATTGCTTTGTCTTGCTTTCTAATCGTTATCTTGTGAATCAGAAAATTGTCGAAGAAGAAAGAAAAATAGGAGAACAAAGAAAACAAAAGAAAGTTAAACGTGCATTGTTGTTAAATGTCAATCAAGATAAGTAAGTAATTTAGAAAGATACGAGAACAAAGAAAAATCATGTCGATCGGCTGCGAAAATATGAAATTTTTTCAAATCGAAAAATGATTAGGAAGTACGAAAAGTTATAATTCAATCTAGAATTTCAATTCAATTATTAGAATTTGTGTTGAAATGTTGATCAATCGGGAAAAAGTTTCAGCTTCTTTTTTAGTCCATATTAAAATTGTTTTTACGTCGGTGTGTTTTTATGTAATCTAAACGATTAGAAAAATATCATCGCGAAAATATCCTTATTAATAGTTTAATAGATACTAGGTTTAAAAAAAAAATTCTAATATCTATAGATCTACTAAAAATAACATCTACTAATCAAGATATGAATCATTGACTTTAATACATTTTGATTATTATTGTGTGTATCTTTTATCAGAAACTTCTACCTTTTTCAGAATTACACTTGTAACATCTTTTTTTTTCATTTACACAGCAATTTTATTAGTAAATTATTTTTTTCGTTGAAAATTGATCTTGATCACTTTTATTCTTACTAAGTATTTTATGTATATCAATGATACAAATCAATAACCAGCTGTTGTCACTCGATATAAAAAAATATTAGTCAACATTGAATTAAATCTCTTCGGCAGATAGTTAAACGTATTTAACTTTTTACAACAGTATTTTCCTTTCTTTTTCGCAGTGATAATTTTAAATCAAATGTTTGGAAATTAATTATTCAAATATTTAACACAAATATTTTAATAGCTCTTTATTATTTAAAGACGAATGAGGTGTGTAGGTAAACGAGACACGTGCCTCTATCGATAGATAGCTTTCTGTCTGTATTTTTATTCAAACAAAGATAATATCTGTATTGAGTTTACTTCGAAAGCAGTTTAATCATGTCTAATGTTATACATTGTATTAGAGCAACTGTAGATAAAATAAAATAATGATCTTCTTTACCTTTCTTTGTTAAATCTTGTTTTTATTCATATTTCTTATGAACATTTTTATAATTTTCTATCATTTAAAAGAAAAGGGAAGTGTAACACTTTGTTTAGATTTCGACTAATTTAAGTATAAGTTGTAACATTGTCGTTAAATATTTCAAGATATTTTCCAATATCGTTTCTTATGTTTAATATATACAAAATATATTTCGTCTTAATTTTTCTTTTGGATATCTTAACACTTTACAGTAATCTTCTTTCTTTTCTGTTCTTAAAGCAATATCGCGTATATCAACATCAGCATTATCGTACAAACGGTTTTTAAATTAAATCTCACGTGAGACTGATACAATTCTGAAACATAATCAAAGATATACTCTTTCTCGTATCTAAATTAGAAGGTAAAAGATTTCGGGGAATATAGGAAATCAAACCTAGAATACGGTTTTGTTATCTCCGCGTTGCGGAAATTCGTTTATCACTGCTTATCGCGCGTTTGTCTGATAATACGTTCGATGCACGTTTTACGATAAAAAGGTCATCGTCGAGGATTCACCGTTTCAGAAAGAAAGTGGTCACGTGCTGGGCAATGATACACCGAGGATCGATACTGCGTGTAGAATCTATACAGCGGTCGATTTAGAGGAATTGAATTCGATAGGAGTTGTTTCTCGATTGAAGAAATTTGTCAGAACAGATGAAACAACAAAAAGAAAGAAGATGTATTATAAATTTAATTCTAGCAAGCATATGTATATTTTAGCAATGTACTTTGCAGAAGTATTCGATCGGACAGATTTTCGCCATTTTTTCTCCTAAATTAAGGGCCGGAAAAGTGGTTTATCGGGATTATGTCTTATAGGTGCAGTTAGTTGCTAGTGACGTAAAATTTTGATATAAGATAAAGACGTAAAAGACAAAGTGAAATAAAAAGATTCAATATTCACTGTTTTCAGACTATTTTCTACGAAATCCAACACAATGTCAATTCTAACGCGCGTATGTTTACACTCAAGGGAGAGGACGCGTTGGACACAAGCGTGACGCAAAATATATCATACCCAAACGAAGAGGAAAGGTAAACGCATCTTTAATCCTTTAAAATCTTACGCTCTTCCGACTTGTATCATCTTCAGAAACGTGAAGACTTTACAGTTGAATCGGTTCCTGTCGTAGCGTCTTGTTGTTCGCTACCCGCAAAGATGCGACGAGGTACTCGATGAACCTGAAGAGACGCGGTAAATGCGTGATATTCAACCATACAACGTTTTCTGGCAAGGAAGAGCGAGCAGGATCTAATTTCGACGAGGTCGCGATAAAAGAGACTTTCTCCGACCTAGGTTTCGAGCCGATCGTTCATTCGAATCTGTCCTTCATCGAAATCACAGACGAGATTTTTAAATGTATGTAAGCCGCAGTTCCGTTAATATTTCTCGATTTGATATAATTAGATATGATATCATCGATATCGATTGTTTTTTAGTGCGCAACGAAAATCACGGAGATTGCGACTGCATCTCTATCTTTATACTGACTCACGGTTCCGATGGAGGTACTGTGAGCGCGAGCGACATGCCGTATCCTCTTCAAAGTATCTGGATGCAGTTCACTGCTGACAATTGTCCGACGTTGGCTAGTAAGCCGAAGCTGTTTTTCATACAGGTGAACGACATATGAAAATTTAGAGAATGCTTTGAAACACGCTAACGTTTATCATTCGTACTGCGTACAAATAATAAACATCCGAGCAATTTATGTTCTTATCACATGCATGTGATATTGATAATTGACATTTGGATTAGAGAAACGATTAGTCAAATTTTGAATACTCTCAATGTCAATGTTACGAATTTATACATATGTTCTCATTATAATATTGTAGGAACATTGTTGGGTGGTTGGCGGAAACGAAGATTCCTTTTTTTATATTGAAAGTGAACTTATACTCTGCACATTGACATTGACGACCGACTATTGAATACCGCATACCGAACATTGGCTCATTCATATGCTGTCATCCTTATTTAAACCTTACATTCTGTCTCCTTTTGTACTCATGCTCTTTTCCTCAACTGTACTTTCCTCACGTATCCTAAACATTCGGTACTATCGTAGATAAACTCGTTCATCCGATCTCCTTGTGTATACTGTCTCCTTCACTTCAAACTAACAACCACGCACTCATTAGCTCTGCTATCGCTCGCAGTATATCAGTCTGCTCATCATTTTAACAATATTAATATTATACGAACGAACGGCTTTTGCAGGCGTGCAGAGGTACTATGGCTGATGATGGTGTTCAGGGAAGGTCTGCTACAGATTCGTCTATTGGAAACTATGTCATTCCTACTCATGCAGACTTCTTGTTCAGTTACAGTTCCGTGGATGGTAAATAGATTTTTAAAATAATCAAGTGTTCTTTTCTTTCACTGCTCATAAATACGTAATGACATAAAAGTATCGAAATTTGAAACTTCGACCTTTGAACTATCATTATTAGGAATAGAAGTTAATACATGATATGATATAATAATTATGGGAATAATAATATTAGAAATGATAAAAAGAATTGAAAATAATTATTTTGTTACTTTTGTGTCAACTATATACAATGATTAATACTTATTTATCGATTTACAAATAGTTTGCTTTGGATTTAATCTATGGGATACTGGAAATCAGAAATTGTAAGATTAGACTACCTAGTGGCTATCTTACATAGCATTATCGCTAAATCTTCAATGGAATTCTTCCTAAAATTTGATTGTATTTATCTTGTTTAAAGGTTTTTACTCATTCCGTGATCCGACACAAGGTTCGTGGTATATACAGTCTTTGTGCAAAGTGATCAAGAATCATTGGCATGACACCGATTTATTAAAAATGTTAACCATTACGGCGCGTATGGTTGGCTTGGAATATGTATCTGAAAACAATAGCGTACATACCAATAACAAGAAACAAATGCCTACCACAACTACAACACTGACCAGAGATCTATATTTTACACCGAAAAATACATAGATACATACAAAGTCTGTTTCAAACAAAAAGCTATTGAAATGCGAAAATTTAGTCATTGTTATTATAATTTAAAAATAAATGTAAAGAGAGAGAGAGAGAGAGAGAGAGAGAGAGAGAGAGAGAGAGATTTAAAAGAATATTTTGTATTACGCTTATTTTTATACAAGCGATAATAATTTCATTGTACCTGTAGTATGATTAAAAAAAAGAAAAGGTTGCTCGCTCAAGGTCACACAAGTATTTCCACCTTCGCGTTCTGTTTCATTTTGCTTTACTTTTGTGAGACATTAAAATAGTTTATAATTGTTCATTTCTGAAACTGTTTTCAAAATAGCTTGTTTTATCAGGAATGCAAAGATAAAGTCTGCAATAACAATGTAAAATAATATTTTAGATTAAAACAATGAAAAAGAAAGGGGTAGAAAAACATGCGTTTGACCTGCCGCCCGTTTTATCTGTGACGCATGTGCAGTTGAGCTGTGCAAAAGGAAAACAGAAGTAGGGGTAATATTCAGATCTATAGTGGGGGAAACTAGCCTTGAGCGATTAACTGATTTCGAACAGGCTTTAGTCGTGGGTCGTTTTATTACGATAAGCGGGTGAACGTGCGTGAATAACTTAACTGTTTCGTCCCGTCCTACGATTTTAACTAGGCAATTTTCTTGTATCAAGTTGCTAATTTATGTTAAGGAATTCTTCGTTTCTGGTAATTCGTCGTAACTTGTCACGATAGAGAACTCTACGATGTTGGATCTGTTCTCGTATGTATCGATGTAGTCTAATACGCGCGTCTTCGATATTCGAAGCGCCTGAAATCAGAAATTGCTGTTTATCTGCATTTATTTATTATCCATTTTTGAAAAGACTTTTCATACATTATCTATGTTGTAAAAGATAAAAAGGAAGGTTGATCTTGATGTATTTTAAGCTTGATTAGAAAGTATATGAAAGACTTTGGAACTAAATTTAATTAAAACGAATCGAACAGGGCGTGGAGCTTGTTTTGGTATACAAGTAAATTATAAAGAAAAACCTTCGTGAAATTAGTTTTAGAGTTTTTAGAGTTTCAGGCTGAATCGAAAATGGAAGTCGTAGAGCTGGTTTTACATACGTCGTTTTAGTTCTTTATCCAACTGAGTATTTTAACTAGGAAAACTCTTTTAGAAAATTACAAAATTTAGATAAGCAGTATGTATTGTATAGTAATTAATAGATAGTATTATTAATGTGACATTTTAACGATTTTACTTGATCATCGAAACGAAATAAAAAAGAGTATTCTCAAAAGATGGAACGATTTCTTTTTCTTTTTACTCAATATCAATTCATAGACGTTTTCGAAGATCGATCTTCCCCGGAGAGGAATAACTTCCAATATGTTTACAGTAATGGAATAATTTATCCGAGGGAATATCGTTACTTCTGTTTCTCTTCAATGCCACAACGGAAGATTGTGCATCGTTCCTCTTCAATTTCTCGGTTGTGCTACTTCCACTTGATCCACAGTTTCATGTTTCCGCTCTATCTCCTTTCCTTTTTTTCCTTTCTTTCATTCTATCTTTCTTTTCGATCGTCCCTCTCTCGGTGCAACATTTTCCGCGGATTTCTCGAGCACTTGTTCCTGCTCGATCTCCCATCAGTATTTAATTGGCTCTCCGATCCGAACTGCTGTCTGCTCTTCGAAATGAAAAAAGCTCGTTAACTTTAAACAAGCAATACCGTTGCGCCACCAATTACCGGCAGCTGAAAAATATCCGCTTTGTGAATTGGTCGCGGGGGTGAAATTTTGCTCGAAACTCTGCGGCGACGGCGTTTAAGCATTTTATTTTAGAGCCCGATTTCCGGCGAAATCGATAACGATTCCGGGTTCATCGCGGACTCGCGACATCAAGCGAGAAATGAGATTAAATGAGATGAGACTGGCAATGAACCTTCTTAGAGACCTCAAGAGCTAACGCGTCTAGAAATTACCATGTCATGTTTCGAGCAAGCAAGGTTATTCTTATAATAGGCAAATGATCTGTGCAGACAGATCTGATTTAAATCGTCCCTCTTGTGGGCGAAGAAAATTGGTTCAATGCGGACGCAACGTAATCGCTACGATTAGAGTGTCATTCGTTTTGTGCTTGGTGTGTATTTGGACATATAGTAAGGATCCGATTCTTATCGATCACGAATCGTTTGAACTCTTTCATCCGGCTAATAAGATTCAATCGGTTCAATCGATATTCGAAAAGTTGATTCTTACCGTTATAATTTCAGGATAATTATTTACGCGTGTATATATATCGATTAATTTTTGTTCTGGTATAAAATCAGAGTCAAAGTACGTAAATAATTATACCGTTTAACCAATATAGAGATGCTATTAAAATGTCACGGAAAATACCACTTTTTTTTTTAGAACCAGTAGAACGATGACAAGATGTACAGTTGCGGAAGTTATGGGGGCGGACGCAAGGAAATGGAATATTCTGCATGACATTCACATGTCCCATTAAATCAAGCATTCAGTATGTTCACAGATTCGCTTAACAAACATATCCCCGCAGACTTATCCCCATCATAGTTCTGCGTTTCTCCGTGAACCGCTAATAAACTGCGTTATAATATTATCAACATGTCCAATCGGTGATGCATTAATCATCTCAGCGTGATTCAATGTCCGAAAAGTCGTTGTTTGCGTGTGAATCAACATGGATTGATTGCTAAATGATTTTGCCATTCGAAGACATCGTTTCCATCGTAAATGCTTTAACGAATAACACCTGTAATTTTGAAACTTTTCATTTAATTTGTTACATCTGAGAATTAGTTAACGAAAGAATTAATCATTTACAGCTTCATCCTTTTAAGTTTAAACGTATGTATAATTAAAACATAAATCACCGTTAAAACGTCTAATTTAATCCAGTCTCATCGAATGAAACATATCCCGAACTCGAAAAGTTAGGCGTTTCATCTTCATATTAATTCCCATCCGACACTGACCAAAAGCAAGTACTTAGTTTCAGGCTCGCTGGACGAACAATCAACGCAATTACCAACGGAAGGTCATCCAGCAGTCTAGAACCCTCCAAACACTTTCGCCTCTGCTCGACAGATTCGTGAGAAATAGTTCAACTAACGACTTCCTTTGACGCAGATCGCGCGTGGAGCGTCGTTCGATGAAAATGCTCAAAACACGTGCTGCTACAGTTCCTTCCTGCTAGGCAACGCGCGGAGGACGATGACCAGGGTCATAGTCGATGCCAGTGGAGCACTTTCGGCGTCGACGGGCATTCGTAGGCTGGGTCCAGGGGTGGCGTGCAGCGGCAGAGGAAGGGGAGACACGGTTCTGGCCGTGGAGCGAACGTAAGAGTCAGGAGTTTGCGCGAACAGATCAATACTGCCCCCGCACGTGGATATGTCCCTCTCCTTCCATTCCTTTCTCTCTCTCTAGCGTAAAAATCTCGCTGGCCTATCCTGTCCTCTTTCATCTCAGATCCTTTCTCCTCTCCTTTTCCTCGCTATTACTCCGGTTCCTCTAGCACCGTGTCTCTATTTCCTCATTTTCCTTTTTTATTCTGTCCTTCTTCGTTTTATTCTACTCTCCATGTCTGAGGAGTCTGAGGTATACGCGTCTTTTTCTACCTCTTTAATCTCGTTCCTCGGCTTTCGTCCTTTACGTCCCTTCGTTTCCTTTCCTTCCGCTAACGCGCCGCTTAATTTCTCTCTCCTCGCTCTTACGCTAGTCGGCTTCTTGCGCGAGCCTTGGTTTCCGGCCTGCTAGCGAATCTTCCCATCACCACCCTTTTTGGATTAGAGCAACCGTGTACATATGCCCCCGACAGTGACGCTCTTCTTGGTCGTTCGTGTTTTCTTTCCTTGTCTTCCAACTCCTTCCTTTCCGTCCCTCCGTTTCTTTTCACGTGTTCACGGCTTTTTCCTTTCTAGATGACTGGTTACCGGCATTAAGATTATGCCTATACGATCGCTATGACCTTACGTCCTTTGTACGATTACTTTAACAACGCTAATTCCTGTAACTCAACCAACAAATGTTTTTTTTTTTTAAAGAAACATAACAAGTATTTTAATAGCAAAGTTTACGATCAGATCTGTTTATTAAAGTACTCACGAATAATGTTTTTACTTCCGCTTGATGAATAAGATTCGAATATAGGAATAATCCTTTTGTTGCATAATTAATAAACGATTTTCGGCTCAGTCACACATAATAAACTGTAGAGCAAAGAAGATGCGAGTAATCTCGGTCCAGATTGATTTTCATCTCATTTTTACTCATTGTAGAACTTTCTTCTCCCACCTTCCTTTATCCTCGTACCTGTTTATTCTGTTCTTCAGACTTCATGCTGAAATTCAGTTCTATCCTTCTACCGGCAAGGTCTACTTCTAGGCAGGACTATACAGCCGCTTTCATCTTTCCACGCGTTCATCGACGCACGTACACGCTCCCCCCCGCTACGTACGACCCTTCTCTATTTGTATCGTAACCTCCCCCGACCTTCCTTTTATCTTCCTCCATGCTCCATCCCTCTTCTTCACTACCCTCTCTGTGAGCCCCTAGCCTAGTGTCTCTGTTTCCACGTACCTTCTCTGTCCTCCCCCATTTTCCTACTTTTATCCCTCGTTCTGTCCCTTTTTCTCTGCCAACTTCCAACCCCCTCTCGTATCTTTATTCCTCTTTGTTCATCGCGTTAGCTAGCTTCTATCCTCGCCTGGAGCTCTTCGACCATCGTTCCTAGTCGACGTTTCGTAACTCTTCCTGTTTCTACACAGAGGTATACAGGTATTTCCGTCCTCGTTTGAGAATCACGCGCTGTCTCTGTCACACGTAGTTTCGTTTCGTTCATTCAGCGCACAGCGCTTCGTCGTTTTTACGTCTCCTATTCACCTTCGTCGCTTTTCGTTGTTTGAACGCAGTTTTCAGCTCTACCGTTGTTTCCCTTGATCTCTCCCTTTGTGTCGCGTTTCTCCACGTTTGCTCTTCCATCCTCCTCTTGATATACGTACGTGGGCGTATGTTTCTTGCGGGTACACCGTGCCTAATGTTTTATCCACTTTTGCATTTTCCATTCGTTCGTTCCTCGATGGTGCTGCGTGTCTTTTATATTCTTTGTCTTATTCCAGCGCTGCACAACGAAGAATGAAGATTGTATGAAAATTTGAAAAAACTCAGGTGCTCTGAAAATTTTGATATTAGAAATGAAATATCTGAAACTGTCTTATGTAGAAAAGAGAAATTATTACGCACCTTATTTTTAAATAAATTTCTATCAATTAGATTCCGTCAGCATAAGAATTACTAATTGCTTTGAAAATTCTGTCCTGTGTTTAGCATTTCTCTGTAATTAGTTCTCTATTAACCACAATTATCAATTTACAAATTAATATTAGCTTTATAATTTCCAATTTTGAATTACGTTGCTGCCCTCACTTTCTTATTTACTCGATACTCGTTCTACCATTTCCATTTCAACCGGTAATCTTTTTCTGTTTGTACGCCAGTCCGTTTCCATCAGCATCACTGCCTATATTTTCGTTTATCCTTCCTTTACCCAACTGCCATTCTCCTTCGTGTTTCTCCCGGCTGTCTAACGCGTCATAGGTTTTCTGTCACTTTTCTATTTCACGTTGCGTTCTTTCGCTTTTTTCCCCGCTATATCTCTCTATTTTTGTCGTAACGGTAACTTTGTCACGTTTTCTCTTAATTCGCGATTCTTCTCTATTCCCTTCTTTCTCTTTTCTCTTTCCTCTTTTTCTTTTTTCCCAGCTGTATCACCTCTGTGGCTGCTACGCGTTATCTCTTGCTCTTTTACTCTGTTTTGTTTTTTGTTAGCTGTGTTTTTCTTCGGAATGACGAACGATTCTCTATATTTTTTTGCTGCTTGTTATTTTTGCAACTGCTTTAATACGATACCTTTTTTCTAGCTCGAAATTTTTGGTGTTTCGAATCATTTGCTGCTTTTCTTCCTTTTCATTGTTTCTTCCAATTTTTTTTCTGCTTGATTTGTTTCTGTTTTTGCTCGCAATATGCTCTTCTTCTTAGATTTCCTTTTTTCGTTGAATGTTTACAAACAGTCGCGTTTCGTGGCTCGAAACAGTTTATCATCGTTTCAGTAGGGAAATTCTATTCCACAGGCACTTACACTTTGTATCAACATCTTATTTTGCATTTAAATTTCTTCTTTTGCTCGAATCTCCCCCTCGTTTCTCCAAGTTTCATCCTCTTGGATCATAGGCTTATCCACCCTCGTGCTACTTTCTTCCCTTCCTTCTCTTTCTCCACGCGAATATCCTAATTTCTATCTTCTACCGATTCTACCTTTTGAGTTTGGTCTATTGCTTCTCTCTCTTCCCTTTATTACCACTTGATAATTCCCATTTTACTTTTCTCTTCAGATCTGTTCCATTTTTATCTTTTTCCTACATTCTGTTTCACCCCTTTTTTTAAATAGTTTCTTCCTGTTCTTTAATTTATCCCTGCCCTTCGACAATTTCTCTCTTCATTTCTCATTCATACCTTTTTCGCCACTCAGTAGTTCTTATCTCTTTCTGTTCTTAATTTTGCCCTTCATTATCCCGTATCAGGTATCCGTGTTTCTTCCTTCCGATTTTCTCCTTTTTTTACAATTTCAACCCTGTTCCTCCCCTCAACATTATCCATCGCTCTTTCTCGCTCTGTTTCTCCCATCTCGCTTCCTCTTCCCTTCTCTGCAACTTTTTCCTTCATCTCTCTTCCTCATTTCGTTATCCCCTCTCCTCTCCGTACTTTCTACCCTTATTGCTCTTTCACGGTAACCCTTCGACTTTCCTATCAACACCCTCTCTCTCACTCTCCCACCCCCATGTACCTTTCAACATGCTTGTCTCTCTCTTACTTCGATATCATTCCTCCTCCTCTCTACGACAGCATCCCTATTCCCCCCTCCGCTTCTTCTATCATCTTCTACACCATCCGTCTTCCTCTCTCTTCCTCGTTCCCCTCTAACCCCATGTATCTTTCAATATTTCTCTCTCTTTCCCTTCAACTTCACCCATCTCCCTTCCCAAACCATTATCCATATTCCTCGCTTCTTCTCTCCTTTTGCTTCAAATCCACCCTCCCTCTCCATTCCCCTTTCTCATTCTCTCTTTCTTTCATTCTTCTTCGTCCTCCTCGTATATCTCACCTTCTTCTCTCTTCCTCGTTCTCCTCTCTCCCCACTCGCCGGATCGTAGACACCCACCCCTGCCCCTTGCGCGGTAACAGCTTCCATCCTTCTCCCTCTCCGTCTGCGGCACGACCCCCTGGCAAGGTGGCGGTCCAGCGCGCACGGCCTATCAGCCGTACGGGATGCTGAGTCCGGAGTACTAGATTCAGTCGTACGCTTGGCTCCCTCCTGTCGCCGCTGTTGTGCTCGCGTACGTTTTTCGCGCACGGTCCTCGTTAAAAGCGTCCGCGTGTCGCGGCCACCAGCCAATCTTCCTCGACCTATCCGTCACGCTCTTCACGCCTCGTCCCGTCCCCGACTCGCCCTGGGTCTTCGCACGTTTCTGTTACCGTTCGTCGACCCTTTCCACAGGCCTTTGCCGTTCGGTAACGAAGAACAGACGTTGATCTTCGTTCAAGGAGATTCGTTCCAAGTTCCAGCCGGAGATCGAAGCGGGGGCAGCATGGGAATTCTCACGTGAAAGGCGTGTTCCGGGGTAAGTCGCCATTCCATCTTCCTCCTTCCGCCGGCCAAGCCAGGGATGGTCTTTGCCTTAGGTCCTTCGAGATTTGTTTCTGGAAAGAAGAACGGAGATTTCAGTAGTGGTTCTCTTTCTATTTCTTCCTCGGATATTTCGCTTTCGAAGCTACAGAGATCATTGATTTTTGCTGGAAGAAAAGCACGGTCGATGATTCAGGGGTTAAGTGCACCAGCAAACGTGTTTTGGTCGGGTCGGGGAAGGTGGATGTACAAGGTGGTCCAGCAACGATTGTCTAAGGGTAAACAATGGTTGTTTGGTTTATGCGCAACCTAACCTACCCTTAGAGTTAACTCGGGGATCTACGTTTATTTGTATATACGATTCGTTCAATTTGGTAGTTAAATAAAGTTAAGAAAATTCTGTCAATTTGTAGGTTATAATATCTTACCCTGTTCGAGTATCCTGGGTAGCAACGTAAATTCTTCTCGGAAGTAAATTTTTAATTCAGTAAACCGCTAATATGAATTATCAATCTTCGAGAAAATTTTGTTTTCCGATGTTGCGGTGGATCTTACTATATTGATTAATATTATATCTTTGCGAAATTTTGGGCCACACTTTTTAATCACCCTATAAATCCTGGAAGTAATTCAAGAAGGTTGAAATTGACTTACGGTGGAATTTTTTCGCTTTGATAGAAGACTTTCCGTTTGACACTTTCATTGCGACCAGTTGGGATGCTAAATAGTTTTCTTTGGTGGAACAAACTGCGCTACAAATGAGGTGCTTCGTCCTTTGTCACGTCACTTTGCCGAGGAGTGTCATAATCGTCCTTTGTTATTATCCTCCTCTGTCATATTTGGACCGCTTCTGTAATGGAAGCACATGAAGATTCGGACATCAAAATGAAACGCAATTCAACAGCTAATTCTACTTAATAGATCGGCAAAGAGAAAATTTGTTTGAAGTACAATTCTCTCGTATTTAGAGAGAAACCTAAATTTTCCTTTTGTTAGAAATTTCGAGTTTATATAACAATAGATGAAAAGAAATGGAAAATGAAAGCTACAAAATGTATAGGCTTATATATTGTATATAATTAGACATACCATCGTGAATACCATTTTTCTTTGTGATCCACTATTGTAGACTTTCATTTGTTCCAATATTATTTGATTAAACATTATGAATATTCTTCATTAATCTCAATTTATGTCTTATACTTTCCTGTTCTTAAAAAGGATACAAATAAGAAATGTTTTAAATAGATTTTTAAAACATTCTCGTAATAATTTCTTTGCAAGATTGTTATACCCAAACACAGTCATAATAAGATCCGCCTCGTGAAGTAAATGCGTAATCGTATAAAGTAACGACTCGAAGTTTACATCGTGTCGTGATACGATAAACGATCTGTCTCTTTGTTTCTACTTTCCAATCTTCTCTTTCTTCGTTCGGTTGAGCTGCAGTCGCAATTGAGGATATCATACGACGAAAATATTAAAACGATCGAGCCATCCTATCGAGGAAATTTCTTCGTCGAACAGAAGAACAAACCAAGGAACTTCTTAAACTCGTTTCCCCCGGAGTCTCTGAGCCATTTAACCCTCGACTCTCGCGTTTTTCTTCCACCTCTTCCTCTTCTTTTCCTTCTGTGTTTCTCCTCTCCTTTTTATACATATTTATTTTCTACCTCTCTTTTCTGTTTCTTCTCTCTCTCCTTCTCTCTTATTTTTTTAAATCTCTTCAGGAACGATTCGCGGTCTACAGAGTCTCTGAAACGTCCTTTCATCCGTTCCAATTCACCCGACGCACTTTTCTACAAATTTATAACGAGCCGCGCGCGCTATTTATTCTTGTCTCGGCCCGGCAACGTTCCTGCTCGTTAATTTTTTCTCTCCTTCTCTCTTTCCCTTTTTTTTTTTTGCTAGCTTGCTTCGTCCTTACCTCCCTCTCTTTTCGTTACACTTAATTAGTAAGCAATTTCAGTAACGAACCGGCCTTTGTAGACCGCGGGACAATTACTCGCGTTCCGTTTCACGTGATATCGCGCGCTTCATCGTGTGTTTCTGTTTTCCGTTCATATTCTTCTTTTTCTTCTATACTTTCCCTCTTTGCTTTAAATTTTCGGGTATTTTGGTCATTCATTGGATCCTGTTTGGAATAAGCGTGTCGTGGTAGGTTTTATCACTTTGTTTTACCACTTCCATCATTTCTTAGTTTATTTTTTTTCTCAATTGCTGGATGTTGTATCTGATGGTTAGATCTTCTTGTAGACAATCATTTTGTAGGAGTTTTGCAGAGAGATGCAAATCACAAACCTCGCCGTAGGCTCGAACCACCGACCTGTAACGTATAACTAAATTTAGTACACACAGACAATAATAGTAATTAAAGTGTTATCGTGAAAATAAATAGGCTTGAATTTTAGTGAAAGAAATTCCAATAATTACAGAAGTAAAAGTTCAACGTAACTAATATAAAATGCTCGAGAACTGTACAAATAGATATGTTAGAGAAAGAAGAAGAATTATAGGAAAATGTTTACGAAAGTAAAAGACCTTGTATATTCAGTCTTTTAATCTGTTTAGTTTGACGATGATGGATAGAGAAAAAAAAGTTTATGCACATTCGCCAATTGGTCGCGACCGGTGCGTAAATTTATCGATTCTCGGTTTTAGGTGTTTACCCGGCTTAATGCGATGTTTCTGATTGGCCAGAGCATGCAAATACCAGATGTGCTCGTTCTAATTGGTTTCAGTAATAAATAGAGTGGAAAGGGGTGAAAAAGTAAGAGGGACGGCGAAGAAAGGGAAAAAAGAAACGAATCTTGATAGCCCGTTTAATTAAACGACTGGTTAATTTCTTTTTTCCTGATAGAAACGGCTATTAAGAAATTTAATTTTACCTCAATTAATCCATCGAGCATCTAGAGCTTACTTTATAAATATTTCCTCCAGATTTAGTTCTATATCAATCCTAATTTTCATTTAAGCAAATTTGCTGATTACAAATTTTGTTTAATCGCATTTGCTAAGTACTATTTACAGAAGATTTCTATATTTTTATCACATAAAATCTTAATATCTTTGATTATTAATTATATAGAAATTCATCTGTTATCGTATAATTTCACAAATATGTTTTATATTTTACGAAAATATTTATGAGCGTAAAATTATTTAACGTCACGATTTCGCAGGGAAATGTCTTAAAAATTCGTCTGACGAGTTTTAAACGTGACTCCAACCTTTTGTTGTAATTTCACGGTGTTTTACAATTTCGGAGAGCTGTGGTTGTGAGCATATCGTAATTAGAAAATGTTCGTAATTACGAGAATTTCTTCGGAATCGGCACGAAAACGACACGCTTTTTGCTGGTTTCCAGGTGAAAAGCTTATGTTCCTTCTTTTACGGAAAAGGCCACGATGGCAGCGGTTAACGAATTCGCAGTGAAGCCATCGTGAAACCATGAAGATGCGTCCTGAACACTCTTAAGTCTCTTATTACGATTTCCGAGAGGAAAGTCGTTGAAAAGCCTCGGATATATATTTTTGCCCGGGAACGAACGATGAAACGCGATTCTGAAGGTTGCCGTGCTAATATTTCTTGCAATTTGACGGCGAGTTTCAAATATAACGAGATTATTTAGCATAGAGATTGTTAGAAATCTTCACTCACGATCATTCGTCGAAACTCGAGAATAAATAAATTAAGAATAAATAAATAAACAGAGCCTTAATCACCTAACGCCACGTTCAATCTTATGAAAGTAACATCCCTGCAATCTTTTCATCCCTTTTTTTTCTCTTTACGAAGCTGTTAACGCACACTTGACTCGACAACGCGACAAATCCTTTGCGAAACTAAACAGCAGAGTCAACGTAAACAGAAACTTACGAAACGGAATAACAGTGGAAAAAACATTAGCAAAATCGACGCTAACAAGTTACGAATAAAACGATACTTCGTGAAATTACGTTTCACTGCAAAAACGAGCTATAATATCTGTTCGTGTTTCTTCGGTAGAATCATCTGTTCGCTAAGAATTCTTAATCCTTCCTCCTCCGGATCCAAGCCTGAAACACGAAAGAACAAGATGTAGCGGATGCAGTGTTAATAATAAGATTCGAAGAAAGTGTAATAAGCGAGGATGAAAAAAAAAAGAAATCAAGCCTTGTACTTGACACGCCGGGTGAAAAGAATTCTCCTGCACGATTATGCGATCGAACATCGTTCAAAGAGCGGTCCGGGAACGGGAACAAAAAAGCTCGAACAGAAAACGCGTGCCACCCCCTACCAAAACGGTGCCTTACCGTTCAACCGAGGCGTGCGATTCTTTTATTTTCTTCTTTTTTTCCTCCCCTGTTTTCAGGTGGTCCACGAGAGAAAAAAATAGAGAGGAAGGAACGAAAAAAAAGGGGCGACTCGCGAACGAATTAATAATGCTGCGCGAGAGGAGCGCGGAGGATCGGCTGAACTTTACGTGAGTAAAGCGGCGAGCCGGGTCATGACCCGACGACCCATCCATGTCCGATATCTGGGCCACACTTGAATTTTAATCCACGCTGCAATTGCCGCCGCGGTCGATTAGCTCTTCCACCGTTTGCCCGACGAGTTTACCGAGCTTTAACTTTTGCTTCGGACCGGCCTGTCTGCCTAGCTGGCTGCTTAACGCTGAAAACGATAGCTTGGTGTCCGAATTTTATTGGATAGCTTGGCACGCGATCAATACGAGGAACGAAGCTCGTTGAGGATGCTGAAGATTGGATAGAATGAAAATAGCACAGGAATTTAAATCGGGATTCCTCTTTTCCCTTTTTCTCCCGTTTTTCAAAGGTAGTAAGCGTAATTTTCGGGAGTTTTTACCGTTAGGTATGACACCGAGAAGATGTGAAGATTGACGAGAGACAAGTTTTTAATGATCGAAATGATATCTAATTGTAAATAAATTCGGCCACCAGAAACCAATGATTTATTATACAAATTACTTTATCATAGAAAAAATAGTTGTTTTATCCTTTTCATTTTTCTGAATTATACGTACTCGTTACGATTCGTCTTTCTATGTTTCCAAATGTAAGTTTCAACAGTAATTCCTTAGTTTTCCTTAACTAAGGCAAGCATCGGAAGTGGAATAAAAGGAAAATGTGGTCGAGAATTATTCTGTAATTTTCTAGTTCACGATCTGTATTCCAAACGGAATTGTCTCATCAATCTTCACTCGCTTCGCTTGAAATAGGTGTCGATGGGTATCAAAGTCTCGACAGTGACGATTTGTTCATTTGCATGTCGCCAAGGGTTTCTACAAGGGATCTGAATGGAAGAACAATTAGAGTATTACGATTGTTCCGTCGATACTGATCACGGGTACCGGAAAATTAGTGTCGAACAGATTCCAGTCTCGAACGTGTCTTTGTTGAGAACGGAGACGAGCTTACTTGTGCTTTGACTTGCATGCAATTAGTATACGTCCTTGCCATCCTTCTAATTAATTATCCTTGAACAACGTGTAGCTTGATGTTTACAATTGAAGGCATCAATTAGCAATAATTGTAAATTTTATACTTTTTTAAAATTAATTAAATATTCATAATAATTACCTTCAATTGTATACGTTCGCAAAAATATATACTTTACTTTCTTCTTTAATCCGTTATAGTCATGATAAAGATTTGAGTGGTTCAAGGTCACTTCTCCCACCATGTGTCTTCATTGTTTCATATAGCCAGTTTTTTATTTTGCGTTTTATAAAACTGGAAAGTAGATACGAACTTAATGAATGTACGAATTAAAATAAATCCTAACATGGTTTGGATAAAAAAGAAGTGGCCCTGAATGTCCCAAATTTATTTTAATATCTAGTTTTTTAAATAAAGTTCAAAGAGAATGTCGAAAAAAACATTTTAATTCCGGAATGGTTTAGTCACAGGGGATCACACAATTATCCCGGAAGAGGACAGAAGTAAAGGTGCAACGATGGGGGTGTACGTGATAGGGTTGGTCGGCGTGATCGTGTTTTATGTAGCAGTGTTGGGTGTTGGCATTTGGGCGGCTGCTGTGAAGAAGAAAAAATCCCATCATGGCCAAGACGCGATGATACTAGCGAATCGTGGCTTAGGTCCGATTCTTGGTGTCCTCACTTTGATCGGTAAGTTTTGAAAATTAAAACAAATAATAATGAAATAAGAAAAAAAACAAAAAACAAAATGAATATATAATAAAATAAATTGACTAGAAGCACGAGTAAAAAGTAACGAGAAAGAATTAATTTCAAATGTAAATCTGAATCCTATAGAAGTAAAATATTATAGATTTTATAAAATAATCGAATAATTCGAGTATTTCTATCAAGGATTCAATTAGAAATGAATCTTATCGCATAATCTCAACTTTCCTAATCTATTCAGCACAAATTTGAAACTGACGAGATTATTCCACTTAAGGTTATTAAACTATAATTCCAAAGTCTACCTGTTCTTATCGGAACTATAAGTATCTTAATTGCGGTTCTACCGAATTAGGATTAGTAGAATAATGTAACCTCGCCACGTTGCAAGTTCAGAAGCACAAGATTACTCAATTCCTCGCATAAACCTGAAACAAACTCCACTTACAAAAATGGCTCGCAATTCAAATTTCATTTGTACCAATTTTAATCTCTAATATAGACATGTTAAATAATTTACCAACCATGTTAACCAACGATCATACAACAAATCGTGAAATCTGAACAGTTAACGTTTCGACGATCGCAATGTTTCTACTTCTGGAAAGAAGTTCTTCAGAAAATGATGATTTTTCTTTATACCTTCTCCTTTGAAAGCGTATATGAGCTGTTTTATCGAGGCAAGCACAGTAGTACATCGAGAGGAATCCCGCCTTTGTCATCGCGTCAATCGCATTTCTCGTTTATTCCTGGTTCTCTTTTTTATTTCTCCGGTTTATTTCCTCTCGTTCGCGCGTTTTCATTCCGTTCCTTGTGTTTAGTCCCACCGCCACCTCTACAGCACTCCCCACTCCACGTCGAGTTACCCCCACCATCGAATTGCGATGAATCCGTTCTAACATTGCGAGAACCGCGTTTCATTTTACGTACATATTCAACCGTACTCTATATCCGCGGTGGAAATCATTTTTGCATCCCTCCATTAGCTTAATGAACGCTACGCGAGAAAATATGCCACGGAAAATGCGCCGCTCGGCTATAACTGTCCGTATTATGTTCTTTCTACTCGCACTACCTCTCCCTCTCTTGATTCTGCAATGAATGAATGGTAAGTGCAACGGCGGAGGGGGTTTGTACGCGTTTCTGCGGTTGTTCCGATTGTTCTAGCGACGTTCGGTCAGCCACGGCAGGGATTTGGGTCGGGGAAATTGGTTTTACACCGGGAATAGCTTTAGATGGTGTGCTTATGTATAGTTTATGGTTTGATTGATCAAGTTTGTGTTAGTCGGTATTCTGTAGGTTGGGATTTGAATTTTACAAGAATTTAATTTTACTCGTTGAAATTGTTTCAGTTTAATAATACGACTATTCATCGTTACCGACTCTTGAATTAATTAACATCATTGATATACTTGCGATCGCGCGGTATAAAGACTCTATAGTCGTTAAAATAATTATTATGTAATATCGACAAGTAGTTACGTAACATAGCATAACATTGGTTCGACCCGAATGAGAAAATAGAATATCGAACTTCTAATTCTAGGTAAACAAATATTTACGTAAACCGTAAATAATAATAAGCACGTTGAATAATCGCTTATTTCCACTTGTAGTCAAAGTAACATCCCTCTAAGATATCCCAGATATATGTATACCAATATCCAAACCCAGCTCCCATCACCTGCTATTGTACTTTAAAATTACCCGTAAAATTACCAAAAATAAAAGAAATGTCATTTCCTCTTAGTACAAAGAAACCCAGTACCCTATTGCCCGAGCTTTCACAGATCACCAGTCTCACCCCCTAACATTTTCCCTGGAAAGAGCGATTTCCCGCTCAATCGAAGCTAACTAATCGAGAGAAACGCGGGTTCGTTCTCTGCTTTTTTCCACAGCCACGTGGGTCGGCGGCGCCTACGTGAACGGGACCGCTGAAGTGATGTTTACCAGAGGATTGGCCTGGTGTCAAGTGCCCTTCGGTTACAGCCTCAGTCTACTGTTCGGTACGCTGATCTTCGGACATTTTCTCCGATGATACGCACGCATGTTGTCTAGGTGTAACCTTAACCCTTTAATTGCCACGCATCAGAGGAAATATGGAAGAGAAGGGGCTGGAAGTAGATCGATGGAGTACCGATGAAATTGTCAAGGCCGAGGACATCCGGCCCTTGGTATATTTATCCTTTCTTCTCTCCCTCAATTTATTCAAGGTTCTCCCTTTTATTTTATTTTTTTTCTTCCTTCTTCTAAACAATTCCGCATACGAATACGAGGGAGTCATTGTTGTTGACTCGGTGGGTGATGTCTGAGGTGTGTTACAAGAGGGTAATGTTGATGGGGAGTTTGGCGAAGGGGTGTATAAGGGCACAGTTGATGATTTGCTGAAAATATTTTTTAATTTCGAGTATTATTATAATATTATTATTACTGTAATTCGTAAAAGTAATTAAATTGTTAAACATAGTTTGTTTTTTAACATATCTATCGTTTAACAATGAAGATTTAGTAAATATGTATGATTACCTGAAGTCGTTATAATATGCCTTTATATAATCTGCTATTTGCTGAAAAATATTTTGTGATTTAAAATAATTTGCCAAAAATGATATTGCAAAAACAAATAGTAATTAATTTACAAAAGGGGAAAGATGGAAAAAGGGATATCCAGAAATTTTCTCTTTCGAAGAGAATATCTGCAAAGAAATTCTCTGCCAAATATTTTTTCGATCATCCCAGCGATCAATCGCTGGTCCAATCAGACTAACACACATAAGCCCAATTTATTTGCACGTCGATGAGTGCGCGAACCACTTTATCACCAATTTTTTGCGCATACTCCAGAGTAATGGATATCCCTTTTCGCTAACGATGTTTTCCCTCCCCTTGGTTCCCATCCCTGACCACAGATCCCGAATTTGATTGAACTCCAATTAATCGAGGTTATACATTCACAACGAAGTTTGCGTTTCACTTAGCCGAAGCCTCTGCTACCTAATTAAAAGTGCGAGTCCATCGAACTCACCTTTTAACGATTCATCCCCATCTCTTCTACGAAAATCAAATTTTTAGCAATTCTATCAGCGCTTACGTTAATCCTCGTGTTGCATTCTATTTGAATCAATTTTTGAAATTTTTGCCAAATACTTTGATTTCGAAACGATGGCGATCGAAGGGTTAACCCTGTATTGAAGATTATCGAAATGATGTAGAAATATCACAGGTGCGGTGTTATTTGTACGACCAATGAGGAAAGCAGAGCATGTGACTATGCTGGACCCTTTTCAAGAGAGATATGGCGCCGGGGTTGGAGGACTGTTGTTTCTTCCTGCTCTCTGTGGTGATTTATTCTGGTGTGCTGCGGTGCTGAGAGCTTTGGGAAGCTCGTTGGCGGTGGTGGCTGGTGTGGATCGGGACATTAGTATGGTCGCCTCTGCGCTCTTAGCAGCTATGTAAGTGAAACGAAATACAGTAAATTTTGGATGTAAAAAAGAAAAGAAATATGCCGGAATGATCAAAAGTTACATTTCAATATTCAAAGTCGTTTTATTCTGTATTGTCTGACCTGTATATACATAAGTTGTTCTATCTTGTATTTTATAATCTTGTGCCAAGCATATATATCTTCAGTAAATTGAAATTTCATGTAATGACTCTTGAAAACCTGAAAAATTAAATGAAACAAGTTGTTGAAGAAAATAAGCAAACAAAGAATATAAGGAATATTAATAATTAAAAATATGAAGAAAAAATAGTCTGAGAAGACAATTTCGATGAAATTTCGAAGATAATGCTATGGATGTCATCTGAATTGCAGGTATACTGTGTTCGGTGGATTATATTCTGTTGCGTGCACCGATGCATTGCAGTTAGCCTGCATTATAATCGGCCTGGGAGTGGCTGCGCCATTTTCTGCTCTTCACCCTGCTGTTTCTTTCGAGAAGAATCTAGCACCGCATGAATGGTTGGGGGAAATTAAGAATGAGGACCTAGGCGAGTGGGTAGATGGTATGCTGTTGTTGGTATTTGGCGGTATACCTTGGCAGGTACTGAATATTCATCGATAATTCTAATATTGTATACTGTCGCACTCAATATGCAAAGCACTTCCGGCTTTAATAAAAATTTTTTGAGGAAAAAAGTTCCTATAAATTGGATATGTAGAATTTGCAATTGATAATAACGGAGTAATTTCAAAACACAGAAATATTTGTGATCTGAAAAAAAAAATAAATAAATGTATTTTATAATTTATTTGCTTGCTCTTGCACCATTAAAGAAATAATTTAATAATCATCAGATCACCGCATTAATAAATTCTAATAAATGCTTATCCAGGGCTACTTTCAAAGGATTCTTAGTATGCGAAGCACATCAATGGCAACGGCTTTATCGATAGCATCAATGTTCGGCTGCATGATCCTCGCGTTTCCATCAGCTTTAATAGGGGTGGTAGCTCGTGCCACTGACTGGTCATCTGTCGAAGGATTCAATAAAAGTATCATAACACACGATGAGAACGCAGCGTTACCGATTGTTCTTCGGTATCTAACGCCGCAGTGGGTCTCCTTTGTCGGTGAGTTGAATCCCTACGGCGTCCTAATATCGAGTAACTTCACTTGGAAGAATTAGTGTCCCAATTTTTCTTCTATCATGAACTTTACCCAAGCCAGGTTGGAATTTTTACATACTATAATTTTACATCAATAGTTAGATGATATTTTAATAAAATGCTGGTTGTGATTTATTGTAGTTATTGTTGTAATTACCTGAGAATAGTCTATAATGTATAGATGGTATCCTGTAGTTGTCATTAATTAAAGAAAAATTATAATTATTAATAATGAAATCAAAGCTGGCTGAAAAAGAAATTATCTAATAAATAATAATTTTTTTAATTTTACCTATTTTTCTCTTGAAAGTAGAGACGGTGGTCTAATTATGAAATTGTGTATGGAAATTCTTTTTACTAGGTAGTAGACATTTAATAGCTGTCAAGTGTTCTATCACAATTTTGCCGCAAATCTCGCAAAGAAAGCGTTTCTGTGCCTACAACCATTTGACCCTCTTTCGCCCTCAAGATAAGCACACTCCCCGTTTCAGGCATACCTTGTACTTACATTAGTCGCTTAAGAAACCGTGAAACAGGTCGAGTGTCTATAAAGAATAAAATTCAAGAAGTGTACAGGCTTTTCGAAGACTCTGCAAATTCTTATCAACTCACTAAGGCACTAAACCTTATCTGCCTCGTTCTACAAAATAAAATTTGATGTAAAGTAAAAAAGAAAACTGTAATACTATTAAAAAAAAAATACAACTTGCAAATTAAATCCCACACGTCTGCCAGTAACATATTCTTCGTGATTGATTGTCAGGTTTGGGCGCTATTTCTGCAGCAGTAATGTCGTCAGCAGATTCAAGCATATTAGCCAGTAGTTCCATGTTCTCCAGAAATGTCTATAGACTCACACTAAGGCCAAAGGTAAATGGAAAAAAATTTTCTCTCACATTTAATATACTAAAAAAAAATAAATAAATAAATTTAAGAAGGAGAAAAGAAAAAAAAGAAGAAAACCTCTAACGAGTTAGAACTCTTTTATTTTCCTTCTGTTATAGGCATCTGAAAGAGAACTGAACTGGATACTCCGAATATCCATGCTTGTGGTCACAGCTCTGTCGACTATAATAGCTCTTACTGTGGACAGCGTTTATTATTTGTCGTGAGTAGTAATAGAAACGCTTGAATTACTTGCTTTATTGCCTCACTGACCGTCGACAATTAACCAGACAAACTAATTAACCCAGCGAACTCTTCTATTTTAAAGGTACTTGAGCTCTGATCTTGTTTACGTGGTGCTCTTTCCGCAATTGTTAACTGTAGTCCATTGGCCCTCTCTGGTCGACACTTATGGATGCCTTGCTGGTTACTTTGTGGCTGTTGTTTTACGTCTTTGTGGTAAGAAAAATAAAAATTTCATTCTAATATTTATTAACTAATTTACCATTATCCCTTAAATAATAATAAATTACCTACCTTATAAAATAAAAATTATGTCTAAACTATAAAAATCATTTTTTAAGAAAAAATATAATTGCCTTCGTTTATATAAATTTATAATAATTTATATATTGTCATCGATTGATTTTTTAATGCTAGTCTTCGCTTTAAAAAATTGTATTACTACATTTTAGGTGGTGAAAAAGGTTTAGGTGTGCCAGCACTAATCGAATATCCTTTTTATGACACGGAAACGCAATCACAAAAATTCCCTTTCCGCACTGGCGCCATGATAGTTGCTTTATTTACCCAGCTCATTACGAGTTTCTTCACTAGAAACCTACTCGGAAAAGGTTACTTTCCGCGATGTTGCGATGTTCTTAGTGTCTATTCGCCTGGGAAATCGAAAGATCAATCTGGAGTCGTACAAAGTAGTTCCGGTGCTGCTCTGATGGATACCTCCTCTGTCAATGTACGTCATCTTTATCATTTCGATTAAAAAGTTATTAAACTTATTTGCTTGTCCAGATATTTAAAAGATTATTAAATATCTTTTGCAAAAACAATATTCTTTTTAAAAGAAAAAATCAAATATTATCCTAATAAAAATAAGAAGAAAACATAAATTCTATTCCCCTAGAAATCTACTTCAGGTATGGATTCTTGCGATGGCATCGGACCAGGAAGTTACGAGGACGATCGTACTACTGCTAACTCCATTGAAGATATGACCGATCGGGGAGATAACGGGCCATTAGCTAACGATCCTTACGATAAAGATATTCCCAAGATCAACAGCATTGGATCAGTTGTTCAAAAAGCGAACCAAAGCCTCCAACATCTTCAAACTCTAAGGAACTCTATTCACACATCCTCCATCGGTGGTAGACACACTCCAACTCCTAATCAGTACGCCCCCGTACAAAGCAACGAAGTATCCAGAGGCCAAATACTAGGTGTACGAAATCTAAGAGGTTCCATGGGTCAGATGCTCTTACCAACCGATCGACCAGTTATTGCTTCTAACAACACTGCAAGCATTGTGAACGTTCCAACCAATCCGACTATAACTACCCCAATGACACCGGGTTCGCATTACACCAAAGCTAATGACGGATCATTGCTTAACGATAAAACAAGAGAAAATGAGAGGGTCAGCATTGTCGACAGAGGAAATACAGAGTTTCAAACTGTTCCGGATAATATGTTGACCACTATCAATGTTAAGAAGAACGTAAAGGGCGTGAAACTGGTTGGTATGGAGGGTGGAACTTTGAGAAGACCATCATTACAGGTGAGCGAGCTCGACGTCACTTCCCTATAAATTTAAAGCAATTATTTTATTATTTAAATTTTGTTTTTTTATCTGCATAGGGTTATATTAATTTGTATCATTATTGTATTAAATGTTTATTAAAAAAAAGTTTACTTTGAGTAGTTTGTCCGTAGTTCAATCCTGTTCCCGTTTGATGGATGCTGAAGAAGAACATTTTTGAGTTCTTTAGGTTCTTTCTGCTTTTTGTTGGATGTTTATTCTCCTGGTATTGCATTTGATATTGTAGTAGATGATGGGTGGGTGAGGTTTCATATAAGGTATCTTTAGGGCACGTTCTCACCGACACCGTCGGTGGAGCTTGTTCATATTTTGGATAGGAGACAAAGCAGTGGTTCATACGGACCTGGGTCCCTTTCCCCGGTTCCTATGGGGGTAGAGGCCTGCAAAACCCATGGGACTGCACTAGAGGGGCAGGGTGGAAACGAACATTGCAGGATCAAGAGGGGTATTGTCAGGCATCACAGGTATCTATAAATTACAAATTATTATACTCATCGATATTTTATTCACGCTCATCAGTAGTGAATGATTTTATTTTATTTTATTTGTCAATGTTCGTCAGCAGTGAATAATTTCATTTAGTAGCAAAGAATCTAATTAGATGATATAACTTTATTAACGCATAGTGTGTTATTTTAGAATTAGTTGATGTAGATTGCCTGATCGTTAAAATTTAAAATAAATTTTAAAAGTTTGGTATTAATTCCTTTATGTATAGTTTTGCGCTTAATGATTTACAGCTTAATCTCGAAGGTAAAAGCTTTGTGTTTATCGTTAAACTATAAAAATGATATGAAACAAAAATAGTATAGCGACCTACCATCAACCAATTAAAATTTAAACATGTTTCTTCGATTTTCGAACACCCTCTCCGATTGTACGTTCAAACGTTTGCGCAGCTTTAATGACACGGGAGACCGTGCCCTGACAACCCTGGCCAGGCAACCAACGTACCCCTCGATGCCATTACGTCCCGAAGATTGTCGCATGACTCTGGCAAAAAAAGACAGAAGAACGTCAACGATCGCACGTCACGGTTCAGTAACGAATGAAAAAGAATTAAGCGGCTGCACGACTGGGCTCGTTGTGTGTAGTCCAACTTACAACATGTATAGCTCGGCTGTGAAGAATTCCAACTACTTCATAACCGATGATGAAGCGGTCAGCAGGTTTTAAAACGCGTACAAGGACCACGAGCTAAATGAGAGGACAATCGAATTCCGCCTGATCAAGTCATAAACCCGAATGCGTCTTTTTTCGGTCCCATTCTTTTCTTGAACTGTCGTACAATTTTACCACTGCCCGACTTTTATGACTTTCTTAGGGAATCGCCACTTTTTTATGCAAAGAATCCCTGTTTTGAACGAAGATAGGTCCAAGGACCCGGTTCGTACGTTTCTTCAAAGACATTGTTCGGTTTTGAAAAGAGCGTCGTTCCGTTTGCGGTGATGAACAAATTAGCGTAAAAGGTGCTATTCGTAAAAACGAGGAAATTCCATGTCACCTGTAAATGGATATTTTAATATCGTGATTGATAAAAAGAATGAACAAATGTGAAAAATTTGCAGCGATTTGCAAGAGTTCGTTAAGGCAGAAATATACACAGATTTATAATGGTTTGAAAAAGCGTTCGACGACTTTACGGAATTTATAATAATTTTTGAAGAACATTAGAAGAAGTATTTTCTCACCTTGAAATATTTGGGGTTCCATTTTTCCAATTTTTTAGACCTTTTTATAACGGTGTAATAAAATTATGGGATACATACATACACATACGCGCATATATATATTTAGGGCTATAAGTATTGTATTTGAAACCGCAAACGGTTCGTCTATGGTTGTTTTCGCTCTCATAGGATCTGTTCCACATCAAGCTAATGAAATTTTATGTAAAGTACACCCCTGAAAATATTAAGATAGCGATAAGATTTTAGTTAGCGAAGGGTGAAACTCGTAAGCGTTAGATTAGAATGAAACACAAACGACGCAGCCCCTCTTGTAAGATAATTTAGTTAATTGCCAGTGACATTTCACTCGCGAACAAATCTTTCGATTCATCGCAAACGCATTTGAAAAGATGACTTCAGTCTTACCTTTCGCTGTCGCAGTATTTAATTCACTACTCAGGAACGTAACTGCATTTTAACGTTGATTTTATTCAATTTATCAGACGGACCTGAAAGCAACCGAATTTTTCGATTTTATATTTACACTATACATATTCCATAAAAATAAGACTTTTTCAATCAAAGTCATCCATATTTACCAATTTCGTGGTTCTTTCACGTTCGGCTGATGAACATCGGCGATCAGCATCCAATTTTAGCCGGATTTTAACACGGAGATTTCTGAACGCACAGTTACAAAGCAAGAAGTCTTTTAAATCGAAGAATTCACATCGTAATAATAATCGTAATGCGAGCGTCTCGATACCCGTGCGCATCCTGACATCTGTTGTCCATTTCCGTAAACCAGTGAAAGACTAAAACTGTATCTCTCTATCACGTTATTTATGCTTCTGTTAGATTTGAAAACACCTTATGTGATTCACAATATTCTCCCTACTTCGAGTCAAGTATCTAAACAAATTTTGACGCAAAAAACATCTTCGACAGTTTAGAATATTTTTGGTAGGAAATCGATAATTTTAAACGATAACTAAATATTAATACGCGAATTAGCAATGAAAATATCGATAAATGACTTATTTTGACGAATGAAGGAAAAAGGTTAAAGGCGTACATTTTTCTCGGAAAAATACAGTTCTAGTCATGGATGTGTTTTCTAGTTGTTAAATCCCCTTTTCAGACTGATCCAACCAAAGGACCCAAGTAACCCATTTACAAAAAACGTTAATTTTTATACAAAAAAATCACGAGCGAACGTCATCTTTTTTGCGTGACTCTGTGTAGATAGAGCGATTGATAAATCAAGGAAAGCTTTGGCCAGTTCGTGTATGAAGGGAAACGAAGGAGGGGAATCATCCCTTGGGAGGAAACATGATTATGCATTTAGGTAATTATGTACGAGGTAGATTAGCCGATTTAGCTGATAACACAGTGAGAATTGGTGCACGCGACTCCACCACTTCTGATGTCCAGTTCATGAGAGTAAAGAGAAGAATGTGAGAAGGGGTATAGCTGTGAGAAATAGAGGCAGCAGCATGAGCTTCGCTACTCGAAGCCACTTCGGTTTCGTTTCCAGTATGAGGAAAAATTCCATGTTTGACGCGTTGCTTCCGGTAAAAAGACTTTTTTAAATTTCTGATCTTTTGAATGAATAGATTTTTAAAAGTTTATTAATCGTTAGGTTTACCTAATTTACAGGCTTCCTTAAGTCTCTGCAATTTTGAAACACGAAGAATCTGAATTTTCTGATAGCCTGCTTTTAAATAACATGGATTATTCTGTACATCTGGATCGCTAGGTAGACAAATTCTGCAATTTTCTAATTTATTCTTACATTTACAAAAAATATACGTTTCAGATTAATTACTCGTTTCGACTAAAACAAAAAAGGAAAAAAGAAAAAAAAAGGAGAAAGACGAGAAATGTTATTTTTCTTCCATCCGGAAACGGGTCAGAGGTTGGGTAGGGAGAGGGGAAAGGGGTAAGTCAGGGGTTTCCGTCGCTCAACCTACTTTTTCGTACTCGTGAGGGAAGGTTAAGCTGCTGGATATAGAACGTCCAATGTATTACGTGCAAATTTATGATATTCCGACGACGAAGAATAACGATATTTTTCCACCGATTATACGTCTAGTCTTGTAGGATTAATAAACCGTCAACTGTAGCTGTACGATATATATACACATACGGAGGTTTCTGTCTATGTTAATCGATGTAACGATAGCGAGAATTACAGTCATACGAAACCTCCATTGGCTCAATACCATATGCGACAAAAAACAATTCTTTGTAGAGTTAATGATCATCCAACACGCTTTCGATCCTTTGCACGATACCGTGTAACATCGTGCTATTTTTCTTGAAAATTTTTAGGACGAAGAAATCCGTTTAATCGTCGTATCACTAGAGCGGTTTGAGAGTGAGGCGATGATTAAAAAGGGTTTTATAATTAAGTTTTCTCCCGTCTTTGATATTTCATATTTGCCATCTATTATCCTTTAAGAAAATATTTATAGTTTAATTAATTTAATTTATTGATTTAATATATATCGATCTTAGTTGAGATTTTAATGCGGAGAAGAATGTAAGTGAAAGAAGTAGTTTAAGTCCGTCGTTGATCAGACCAAATATTGTAGTGTCTAGTGTAAATGAAAAGTCGATTGCACAGCAGAAATTGTAAAAATTCAATTTAAATTTAGAACTGCAACATTTGAAATTTCAAAATCAAATTTAGAATTTTTCATTTGGAATTTAAAGCGAAAGGTGATTAAGCAATGCATTCCACTTAATTATTTTTTAACGTTAATAAGTCATGATTATTCTCATCTTTCTGGCACTTATATGCTAGTCCGCGACGAACTTTCGAATAGTTGGTTTTTTTCAAATTTCTCCTATAAGTCTGTGACACCTTTACATTTCAAAATCGTTTTTCTTCTTATTAAAAACTTTGATACAATTTCTTACCGGAATATATTTATTTTTTACATTCGTCTATTTCGTTCTAACATCAATTACCTCTGTTTTGCCTAGAATGTCGATTTTCGGTACTTTTATAAGAACGATGATTAGAAGCTTGTAAGCGCGAAATAAACGTCGAAGACCTATATCAGTATTATTAAAACATACAAAAAGGATTCGAGACTTAACGATCGATTCCTGGAGGATAGCCTCGTGAAGGACCATTACGGTCTTTCGTAGTAAAACTTAGTAGTTAAGGTAGAATTATTTATAGTACACTATTCGCGCTATGTATTTGTGATCTTTCCAAACACTTAAACTATCAAACAATTAACATTTCCTTCTTTTTTTAATTTACTAATTGAAATATTAAGTTCAAGAGAAAATATTACCCATCCTTTAGATAACGATACCTAGCAATCATTTATACCAAAATAGTTGACATAATACTTAATCATCTGCATCAGCAGCCAAATTAGATAGAAATTGTTTCGATAGAAATTAAAATTTCCTTTCTATCTTTATCTACGTAAAATTAATAATTCTTTGCGATATTATCCTTCCGTTCTTTTACGAGGTTTTCAAATACATAGTTACGAGACAATAGCCTTTCACACTTTTCGTTTAAGGTTCAAGTATAATTCCCATTAACGTCTAGCTTTATATCATGTATCCTTACGTACTGCACTGTAAAACGAGTACGAGAAACGTCTCGTTATTTCGAGTCGACGACACAATAGACGATTGTGTTGAAACGTGAATCACGTGCCAAATTTTAGGATAAATGAAAAAGTGTATTGTACACGTACGCTCGCGATACCGATACACGAGCAATTATATAAGCTTGCCTTAAGTTAAGACCGTTTATTACGATAAGATCACTCCGATTCAACCCTCGTTGGGCGTAATTAAACAATCTTCTAACTCGAATGCTTAATTTTATCTCGACCGAGGACAAAAAATGAAGGAAAAAATTAATTTCTATGCCTTTACGCGATGAAATAAATTTCAACTTCTCTTCTCTTAAATATTTTACTTTATTCGTTAATATGCAATCGATATATAAAACTTTTGGAAACATTCGAAATATTATAAAGTGAATTTTTCATCGTGTTTGTTCGCTCAATTGGGGTTGCAAAGTTCATCTAACGTTCAACGCTTCGAGCCCGTTATTTAAATATTCGAAAATCGTATATTAAGTCAGGAATATTTATTATTATTAAAATTACAAATATATAATCATGCATCGCAATGTATCTTAAATATTACTGGTGTACTTTCCCATTTGGAATGGTTACGTTATGCACCAACTATCGACCAATTATTAAATTTTTAAACTTAAAGCTACTTCATATTTTCATCCTTCTTTAATACCAACGATCAAAATTAACGAGAAGGAAGCTCGAAGTGTTAATACATAAGCAAGGCGAAGGATACAAATATCTTTGGTTTCTAATCCGCAAAACAAGAAAATATTGGAAAGTTTCACATTCTTTTTCTACGGCTCCATTTTAAATCGCATGTTTCTTTTTGTCTAACGAGATCTTCTGCTACGTAGATATCCTTCGATTTGCTAATGATGACTCGTGAAAACATGTAACATCAGATTCTAATTAATCTTATGATTAGCATTTTATGCCAGAGACATTTCGTCCCCCTGTGCAATCGTTATAAGCGAAGAGGATTAATAATTATGTTTTCTTTCCCGTTGCTCGTAACGATTGCTCTATTAAATGTATTTGTATCGATTACGGAAATCGAGGCGACGGTTATTGTAAAAATAAAGAAAAGCTCAAAGTGCCGAATAAAGGAGACAAGCATATATGTACACTGTTCATTGTTTATTAATAGTGGAAAACCATTGATTTCGTTTCCTCATGGTATTTGCCTGTTTTCTCTGATTATGATCAATTCACATTTCGTTCCTTAACAATCTGGATTACAATTGCAATTCTTTGGAGTTATAAAAATATCTTTATCCGAAACACGGCAATACTACTGTTCGCTTAATTACCTCGNTACTATCGCTGACACTACGTTGTTTGAATACGAAATAATACTTAAACTTAGGGATATACTTAAATAAAATAAACGATAGCAAAATGGTATTATCTAAATAAGATAAATGGTAATAAATTCCTAACAGTTCCCGACGTTATTAGATTCGATGAGACGATGAAAGTAAAATGCTACTTTTCGAGAAACTGACAAAGGTAGCGATGAAAGTATATCTTTTATGAAAATATTAATATACTACTGAGATAAATAATATTCGGTAAACAAGATTTATATAACGTTACAGTAGAATCCCTGTATTCACGATCGACCGTGGTTCGAGAAAATGAATTAAGACCAAAGAATATTATAGTATGAATTTATGGAGCTCATACATACTGTTTGCCTACTATGGTTAAAATAAATCCAATCTCAGATGCTATTCAGACTTTCCACGATAAGTACAGCCGTTAGTCATTTAACAATTGTCCCAAATATCGTTTCATCGGTTATTTTCTTCTCTTCTCGAGGTATCAACGGTAGCGTTTCAGTTGACAATTTCAAAGAAGACAAGAATATAAACATAAAGGGTGCAAGGAAATATTAACTCTAACTACCGCAATTTTACAGAACATTATAATAAAGACAAGCGTAATATACAAATCACATGATTCACTTGCACTCAAAAAGAAAAACAACTGTGTTCTAGGAGCACTAAAAGAAGACCTCTACGACAACTACCTTATTTGCAGAATGGATGCAGCAATTTTGCAGCATTCTACGAGTAAAATGATATTTAAAAAAAAAACGGGTTGCAGTTTAAAGACATTTAAACAGATAATACACCTAATCACCCCGAATTTCTTCGTAATCAGAAGAAACAATCAAAGTTTGTACCACTTCGTTGCTTCAACCTCTTCATCGGGCCATCATCAAGTGTTAAGGTCACAAACACCCATCTGATACTTGATCATATCCAGCAAACGTTGGATGTAGATTCAATTTCAGATTGAACGAAGTGTTACAAAATCATTTGCTATTACGGATGCGATAACATTTATTAAAATAGCGATAGGTAACTGGAAGAATTTATGGAGCGATGCAGTAAGGGATTTTCGAGGATTTCCAGAGATTAACGAAGAAGTTGAAAAAATAATCATCGATATGGATGAAAAGATGATTGAAAACGTTCGCAAACGAGGAACTGGAAGAACTTGTCGATTCATCCGCAGAGGAAGCAGAGGAAGACGAAGAAGATGAAGAAATAGTTGAAGAAGAATCAGTAACAGGGGCCTTGGAAACATTTCGTGAGTACCATCCACAGATGGAACGTAGTATTAGCTCATCCCATAAGTTCGTGTTTCGGTTTTCACTTTTACTATTTGAAATTATACATCGAATAAACCTTTAAATGTTCAGAAAAAATGTAGTCGCCATTTTGTTCTACCACTTCTTCTTGTTTCGTTGGCAAAGACGTTAATCATCGGTATGATTTATAAAATGCGACGAAAAATGAAAATAGCGCCGTGAAACGAACTTATGGGATGACCTAATATGAAAGTACACCGTATGACTACCGACTTGTCGCAACTACTGCAGCTACGATTTGAAAAATGAAAGGAGAATGAACGGTAATTAATAAATAACGTATTCGCTCGACAAGGATCCTCGATCCTTGTACGTCGTCGTAATTAGAAACACCAGAAACAGATGCTCCTTCTGTATAAATATGTACATGTATATATATGTTATAACGTATATATACGTAGTAAATACAAAATGAAACGTATTAAAGATAACGAAGTAATAATAAATAACGCGTGCAATGAATCATACATATGTAGTGTTCGCTATTATTCACGAAAAACCTTGGACCCGATTTCCCATGGATACAGGAATTCTACTGTATATATTACAACTATGAGATATATAATTCTAACGTACTAATATAATGTTCATCTATAGATCGCAAACTATAACTATATCTCGGTCGATGTTCCATGTTTTACTAGTCCGAAATTCGAGTAACATTGCACGCTTTAGTTCGAGACACGTGCGTCGCTCAAATTAAATTGTGTTTAGCTTTGTGAAGATTGTAATCGTCGAAATTATAGAAACGCAAATTGCAAGTGTCGCATATGAAATTATGATTACATTTCATATGCATTTGTAACAAATTCTCGGAAACAAATATCTGCGAACAAGAAGGGCATGCAAATCTAACTTCGTAGCTTGTAATAGTTGGCTGTCTATTTGACATATCGCGCTGATTGTTTGTCACTTGGTAAACATTGTTTGATCCAGGCAAATTGATTAAATTCTGCAAGTAAATAATTGATAAATAAATATCTATAAAGAACTTATTGTTTAACTTATTCCTAATATTAGTCACGAATTGTTTAATTAACTCCTTAAGTAGATAAAGCGGATTTATCCTTATCGTAAATATCGGCTTCCACGATACGATTAAAAAATGATTATTTCTCTAGGCGATTAAAATTAATAAATATCATTCCCACGAAAATTTTGCTGCTTAAGGAATTAATTACACGCATATTTTATTATTCCAATCAATTTACCTGTGACTGCTGTATATAAGATGAATTCATAAGTGATACTGGTTCAGTATAAATTTGTGACTGATATATTTGTTGTTGTGCTGGTTGCTGCAAAATTCCTATGGCAGGTATATTTTGTACAGAAGGTGCCGTTTGATTAATCACTATTGACATTCCACCAGTAGAATGATTCATATTTTTATAATAAATAGAAGAAGAAGCACTTCCTGCTACTTGTTGATTGGCTATTATTTGCTGATTTTGTTTAAGCACTTCAGCATTACTATCATTATTTGAACTACCAGCAGCAAGATACTGATAACAAATAGGCGAAGAAGAACATTTAACCACTGGTTGGTTTATAACAGTTTGCTGATATTGCTTATAATTCGGATTTTTTGGGAGGATATTAGCCGGGGTTATTCTTTGCACATTCTCGTTCTCGGGTCTTTGATTACTCCATGCATTATGCTGCTTACATTGGCTTTTGGTGCCAGGTAAATTGTGCATTAAACATTCCGTTATATCGTTTGACTGAAAATTGCAGTACCTGCATCTGTATTTGTATTGATCATTCGGATTTATCGCAATAGCGAAAGAAGACATTTCCTTAATTTCATTGTTTGAAGAAAATGTGCTATTTGCTCTCTGTCCACTCGGTACACTGGAAATAGTTGCCATTGATTTCATAGGTGCAATATCGCTCTTGAGTGCAGCTGAACGTGGTATAGCTGTAGTTGTTCGAACAATATTACAAGCTGGTAAATTTTTATGGTATGCCGATGTTATAACTTTCGGAGAAGACGATAATCTGTTTTGAGCTGCATTCATTTGCAATTGCTGGAATTGTTGGCTATTTGTTATGTTAGTAATAGATTGAATCTTGGGTAGCAACTTTCGATAGACCGTATTAGACGAAGGTAATAGATATGTATTCGATTGAGGAGCTATTGACGTCGACGACTCTCCAACTTTATTCTTATTATTGCCTATAGGCTGTTTTGGGAATAATTCTTTTTCTACAATTTTGCATTTCTTGCCATCTTTAGTCGAACCATCATTCTTATGCTCTTCTGTTAAACGATTAGTATTTTCAACAGTACAACCGCAAAGTTCTGCAAGAGTTTTTACTCTTAAAAATCCTGGCTTTGGTTTCGGTGAGCTTGACTTAATTGGCGGTGGTAAAACGTTCGGAATCGCTTCTTGATTTACTGTTGAATCTATGTTGTAAGCTTTATTATCCTGTATGCTTTCTACATTCTCCCTGATTGATAGATCACTTTCTGATTTTGTTTTTGTATCAAGTAAATTATCGTTACTAACGTCATTGCTAAACGCATGTGAATCTCGTGGAACATTTACCAATTTAATATTTGAATTGGATATTTGAGAATTTAAAGTAGTATCTTGAGATGATACTAAAGGAATTATGTTTTTAGAAGTAAAAGAACATGTTGCAATTGCATCCTCCATCTGTGGCGATGATGGGATATCAATACTTGTTTCCAATTTATCAACTATATCATTTTTCAATATTGGGCAAGATTGATTGGTAGGAGACATATCTAATTTAATATTAAATGAGGTTAATCTTTCCTTACTTTCTTCTGCTTTTAATAATTCACAATCTTCTGTGTGCTTTGTCAAATCTATTATCAATTCATGTTCAGAATCATCTTCACTTCCTTCTAACATCTTAATTAATTTCTCTTTCTCGTTCGCTGCAGTAGATCCTGTTAAAGTAGCTTCATTTATTTTTTCCACTACTTCAGCCACCTCTGCTGACTGTTTCTCAGCAGGCAATTCTTCTGCTTCTATCAAACTAGAAACATGATTCACCTCTGACTCTGACGCAGTGCTAGCATTATTTATAACTTCATTGGTCTCAGAATTTGTCTGTTGTTTATTTAACTTGTGAATAACATTGTGTTCCTGCATGCTTTTAGAAGAATCAAAACCAATATTGCAAAAATTACAAATGAATTTTGTTTTCTCGTAATTTGCTATACAATTCAGTACATCACTTCCAGTTTTATGTTCTTTTCCATGTTCTATGAAAGAATTTAAGCTATTGCGAAATATTTGATTGCATTGTGAACAAGCAAAAGACACATGTGTTATATTATGTTTCAACCAATGATCCTCAAAATCATCCAAATTTTCAGTTATTGCCATACAAATACTACAAATAAATACCATCTTGGCAGCTGTGAATGATATACAAACGAATTGAGGGTCATTATTACAACTGTGTTTATCTTTTATATGTTTATGAAATTCTGATCTTTTAGTAAAAGTATCATTGCATAAACTGCAAGTTATTTTGATTGTCAGATGTGATTGAATACTAGTACTTGAGTTTCCTACAGCAGCTATATTTTGATCTGACTTAATTCCATTACATATTCGAACATGTTTTTTTAGATCATCTGTAGTAACAAAAGGTAGTTTACAATTGTAACAAACGTTTTCTGCTACTTGAATGTACCCTTCCGTAGATGTGCTTGAAGTTATTGTATTAAGCATAGATAAATTGTCTATTTTTCTCAATTTGGTATTTATTATGGAATATTTTGGAAATGATTGTTCATTAGCCACCCAGAAAGGATCCCTTGCATGTTTTGACCAATGAATATAAAAAAGTGTTCCTATTCCAAGAAATAAAACTTTGCAGATATTACATCGAAAATCTATTCTGTAATTATTTTTAAAACGAGCATGTATTTCTAAATGATGACGCACATCTTGGACTGAACTAAATATCATACCACAAGTAGCACAAAATAAATTTGGCGAACGGCCGCTGCTAAAGCGATTCTGATTACATTCTATGTGCTCAGGAAGACGGTAATGATTCTCAAAACATTCCATGCTTCTAAATAATACTCTACAAGTATGACAGAGAAGGACTATTTCGATTTGCAAGCAATTTTCATTAGTTCCTGATTTATTGTGACACTCGCAGATCGTAAACGATTTATTACTGTTTTCTACTTTGTTTGGTTTTTCTTTATTTGATTTTAATGACAAACATAATTCTAGACCTTGTAAATCGTTTTTAATCACGGCATTAGATTCTCTATTTTGAATTTCAGAATCTTTTGTAATTAATGGCTTATTTAATTTCTGTCTATGCAACAATTCTTCCTTATCATTAACTTTTTGTGTCTTTTCATTTGTATGAATTGTGTTATTTACTGTGCTATTTCCATTTTCATTCAACTTTTGTTTTGCAAGTTTATATGCTTCTTGCAATTCTCTTTCTGTATGGAAATAAATATGAGCTGCCAGATCTGATTTTGTTGGAAAGACTTTTAAACATATACTGCATTCATTTGAATTACTAATACTCTGAATCTTTTTCTTCTTTTTCTCTTTATTTAATAAACGTTTTGGTGTATCTGTTTTCTTTTCCTGTTTATTATCATCATTAGTGACAGTTTTTGATGGACTGGGATGTTCTATACTATTTTGCTCCAGTATTTGTGATGGTCCTGATATCTCTGTTTCTGAAGAATAAAGTATTGTATCTTCAGATTTATTGAACAATTCGTTATAATCTTTTGATGAACATTGTGCAGTATTACTTTGCTTTTGTGTATGTGTAATTAGATGTGGCTGTAGATCAGAATAATCTTCAAAATAAAGATCACAAACAATACATTTATAAGTAGTATTTTTAGCATCCTTTTTATCCATAACTTTTTTATGTTTTGGTGGAGATATTATGGAAGAATAATAATTTGAAGTACTTATCTTTGCAATTTTATTAGGTTGTGTAATATTTGCAGGTTTTTTAAGAGTTTTGGGTGCATTTGTCTTTGTCCCTGGAGCAAGAAGTTTTTCATTTTGATTTAAAGAATAAGATTTATGATTGATAACATTAAGTATATTAACTTTTATTTTCTCTGGAGATTTTGCATTAGTAATTAATTTTGTAGAATCCTCTTCATGCGAAGAAGTTTGCATCTCTTTGTTTAAGGAAGACATTTTGTATATGGATTCTATCACGGGCCTTGTAGGCGATGTATTTGCCGATTTTTCTATGACGATAGTATTTTCATTGATATTTGATAATATAGGAGAAATTTTCTTAGTAGACTTTTGTGATGAAGACAATGGTGTACAACTAGTAACAAGAGTTGGAACAATTGTTTTCTGCTTTAAATCGCTAATAATATTTTGTTTAAATCTTTTTTGAGAATTATCCTCAAAATGTTCTGTTAAATTACGACATGTGTTTTGAGTTTTTAACATTTCCTTTTGCTTCACATTTTTTATTACCTTTTGAGAAGATTTCTTTAAAAAACGTGATAAAGGTTCAGTTATGTTTTCTGTTTCTTTTGCAACTGCATGAATCTCATTCTTGCTTGGAGTATCACATATCATTGGCTCTACAACTTTTAGTGAGCTTGGAGTAGATGATATCTCATCCCTTTTATATACTTGAACTTTTGAAAGATTAACATTTGTTAAAGAATTCATATATATGTTTATTATTTTCTCATTTTCTGTAGCTGATTGTTTACGATTGAAAATATTCAGAGAATCAAATTTTATTAAAATAACTTTTAACTCCTTAAAAAGATTGTATTTTTGAATAAGATCTTTATCAGGAATAAATGATTTTTGTATTGATTCTTGAATATTTCTGTTTTCCACAATTGGTTCCTCTGTTGCAACAAAATCATCATTTATGCAAATGTTATCATTTGCAAAAGATACAAAATTCAATTCTGAAGAGACACAATTGGAAGTATTTCTTTCTTTAATATTTTTATCTAAATCATCATTATCATGATTATTCATTATAGGTATATTTTCTGGTATACTTGATTTCTGCTGTAACATACTTTCACATTCATTAATATTTAAATCATTTTCACCTGTAGAATTACATAATTCATTAGAAATATTTAACTCTGTGGATGATTCCACTTGCAACTTTTGACTATCGTCTGTATGTTGTGACTCAATAGAAGTATGGTCTTGATTTATTAAACTAACTTTCATAGCTTTTTCTAGTGAATTTGTTCTTAATCTCTTTACTTTAATTAATCTTATTTTGTGTAAATCATTATTTACATTGTCATAATGTTTATCAACATCACTATCATTGGATTCATATATATCACGTGTTCTTTTGGTATATCTCTTACTATCTTTCACATAAAGTTTAAGATTAGAATCAGAATCAGAAATATCATTTTCATTTCCAACATACTTATTTGACTGTTCAATTTCATTTGTATGAGATTTAATTACTGTAGGATTAGTTTTATGATCTTCCAAATATTCATCTTTATTAACATTTAATGATGATAATTCTAATTGTTCCGGTGTAGGTACATTTAATTCAGTTTGAATTTCTTTCCTACATTCTGTTTGAGCACTTGTTTCGCATTCTTTAATTGGAGTTGCTTTTGCAAATGACTGTGCTATTTTATTGATTACTTCGTCTATTCTCTCTAATGTTCTTTTTAATTCTTTCTCCACTATATTTTAGTTCTTTTTTTTGTAATAATTCATCTTGTGTTTCAGCTATATATGGGTTCTTTTCACACCATTCTTTTATTTCTGATATTGATAATTTCGTAATATTTACAGAAACTGGTTTACACAACAATTCACACAAACCTTGTGAATTAATATTTTTACTTGACAATTCTATTGAATTGTTATTTTTAAATCTTTTTCTCAATGTATAAAACTTAGTCACTATGAATTTTTTATCTCTCATTTTAGAACTACTCAGTTCTGGATTTTGTGATGTTAATGACATTTTAATTATTTTCTCTGAGCAATTGTCAAATGAAAAATACAGATTAAATTGGTCTTCATTAAAATGTTGTATTGCTGTGAAATACAATCAATTTAGTATACAACTTAACCCTAAAAATAAATTGTTATTTTATTAAATAAAAATGGTTAACATACCTTTGTTTAACGAAGATAGAAATTCAATTAATAATATTTTATGATATAATTTGTCGATAAAATATTTTGATTATAACAAATGGATCAAAGTATCTTCTTTCGTGTAAGGTTATATTTCATTAACTTAACGTTGTTTATGATACAACCTAGTAACATTTATTAATATATGCATAATATTTTTATATGTTTTATACATATTTTTTATTCACGGAAATTACATTCTCGACTCTGATACATGAGTTAGTCATATCCAAGCGAACAAAATGTCATACCTATGTGAAAATCAGTTAGTAACACTTTATTTTATGTTTGACACGCACGCAACTATGTATATATAA